>JAGVSP010000195.1:0-168911 GCA_022494985.1 Micrasema minimum | reverse complement strand
CATCGTTCTTCCAAAATCTGTTGCACTAACTAAAGTAACCACTTTCTACGAGTTTGTAGAAATAATTACATCACACACACACTCAAATATCACTTGTGCCGACTTAAAAAAAGGCAAGTTTGATGTGACTAAATAATCTCATATTATCCGAAGGTCAAGCTCGGCGAATGGAAAGCCAACGTGACTTGAGAATTTCTGTATGAACATTATGGTACGTTTACACAAGGATGATTTAATCGTGTAAGACAATCTTTTCAAGAAATTGTGTGGATTTCACAAATTAAGTTTTTAACCGTGCAAAGATATGAAATGCGTAATGCATTAAATGGAAAAAAGAGAATTAGAGACAAAATTAAGGAAGGTTTTTTACTATGGTTCGGTCATGTGGAGCGAGTGAATGATGAAAGAACGTCTAAAAGGATTTACGTTGCGACTTTGTCTGGATGTAGATGTCGAGGAAGGCCGACAAGACATGGCGTGATCAAGTACAACAAATACTTGAAAGTGGGCGTGTGAAAAGTCGGAATAATCGGTGTGCCTGCATGAGAAGATGTATGAATGTGGAGGGCAAGGGAAGTATGGCAGGAGAGAGTGGTGTGGCGTTCTATTCTCTCTGCTTACCCCAGTGGGGGAATGGTGTGATTGTTTAGTTTAATTAGTTTTTGTTTACTTATTTGTTTTAAATATTTTTCTAGCCGTAAGTTACAAGATATGTATGTGATTGTATTTGTTTTGCAATATGTATTAGGCGCATGTAAAAGATATGTATCGATAGCTGTGACTGTAATAATAGGCAGTAATTTTATAATACCTCAATATTTGATAATAAGATATTATAACCTAAATACACAACACGTTTAATAAATAAATGTAAACACATATACAGTTGCTCAGCTAAATTGCTCAGTGAAAGAATAATTTTAAAGCAAACTTTAAGATTACATTATCTTTGTCTAAACGAAACTTAGTATTGAATATTTGTATTCAGACAATATGGTTTGTTGAACAACCATATCGGTTAAGTTGTAAGGATTATAATTGTACGAAAAACTTATTCGTCGGTAACGAACTTTTAATGCTTGTACTGATAAATAAAACATGTAGGTAAGTAGTTTTATATTTGTTGCCTTTGTGCGATTGGCGGCGTTTGTGTTAAAATAATGCATACTTAATTTAAAATTGATTTACGAGTTTATTTATCCGTGTTTTCTTGTTATTTTCCTCGTAAAAATATTTCAGTCAAAATAGCACATAAAACGTGATACAAAAATTATAAAACATTTTTGGCTGCACTTTCTAATTATTTTGAAAACAATCCTTTTTGGCTAAAATTTAAAATTTAAATTAAATTAAAATTTTCGGCATTTAAGCTTCCAAATTTTTATTTTGCGTTACAAGCTTTATTACAAGCTTCCAAATTTTTCTTTCAACTGTATTTTAAATTTTGTTTTAAAGCGTATATTTAAAAATAATAATAATAATCGGCCAACTTATAAAGGGGAATTTTTGTTTTCTATTTGAACCACATATATGGATTCCACAAGCTGCCTCCAAAATGAGCGATCAGCCACCAACATCCAGGCGTCTCTCCAAGTCAGGTCCACGTTTCACATTTCTGATGTAAACTGTCGAGGTTGTCAGAAATTGAATAGTATGTACGAAAGATATTTGAATGATTTTTAAAAATTATTTTCTCATATAGGTATATCATGATGTGAAATCATGGTATCTATTTGCCTATTTATTCGCATTGTTGCTAAAAGTGCAAAACACTTATTTTGATAATAATAATTTAAGAGTTGCATTCAACGTAATTAGAATAACATATTAAATTTATGATAGGTCTTGTATAAGCGTGTATGCTGCATATTAAGAACTATTTCACATAAACAATTCATACTTAATTATGTCATGCTTTCTTTATTTCACTACACGGGAAACATACGGTATTATTCTAAATTCTAACAACCCTTTAAAGGTCCCGGGGGTTGATTGGCGCCACGAACCGCCCTTTTCAGGTTGTCGGTGCAGTGTTTTGGTTTGCGAGTGTCGAAAGCAAAGTTTCAAGAAATACAAGAAGGTAATATGCATATTTGATGATGGCATACCACATCAAGTTGATTAACCAAGTGAATTTTTTATAAAGCTCATTTTTGTGGTACGACGGATTTCTCGATGACGAAATAAATATTATAAATAAAATACTTTTTTAAAATTGTTATTTATAGAATTTTCTACAAATAAAACCTGTATAAATAAATAAAATTAAAAACTTTGTTTTTTGATTCACTGAATTAAAAGGTGAATCGAAAAACAAAGTTTTTAATTTTATTTATTTAATCAAGTTAATAAAATGATTCACAAAGTTTGTGCTTCGAACATAAAAGATAAACATAAAACCGTTTTTTGCTACATGGGTTCTTACAAAATTACGAGTAAATAATAATTATAAATATTACACTATTTACAGGTAACATGTCTAGCTACTTGCGTATAAATTATCTGTGGATACCTACAAATAAATAATAATTAACAAATCAATAGATTATGAACGCAATATAAGAGAAAAACACGCATTATGAGATAAATACTCGATGGTTATATAGGTACCCACTGCAATTTATAAATTAAAAGGTAAAACTAAGCTATGACACTTCAAACTTTATCCTTTATCGTTTCGTACTGAAGATTAAAATTCATAAGAAAGAACTTATAATCGAACTGTTTGAAACGTTTTAACTTGACATGATCCACAATACAAAATATAATTATAGATAGCGAAAGAACAGCAGGAATATTTTCCACAGTAATAACTTATAATGGTGTCTTTCCTTATGTAATCCGATCCACTTATGTTTTAAAGTATTTTTATTCCTTCAGGGAAGAGCCATATTGCAAGTTCCAGGGTTGGGTCAGCCCCTTTCATGTTACTGCAGCTTTTTAAACTACGTTTAATGAACAGTTACTGGATATCAAAGTAATACTTTTTAAATCAATAGTGTACTGTTATACGCTGAAAAAGCAGTCTGCACCGCTCAAAACGATAAAAGAAATATGAAGAACACAACAAAGAAGATAATATATTATGTAAAATACGTATATACCTAAGTGGCTGTATGAAATAACGCGATGACGTACCTACTTGTACCATCGCCATGTTAGGTATATGGGAACCTAATAATAACGTTTTGAACAATTATCTACTAACGCTCTTTTACTCAACTAGATATTTATATATGAAAATACAAATTTTAAAACCGTTATATCCCTTATTAATTGAATCAGGTTTCATTCATACTAAAATATTATAGAGTCCTTTTATTACACAATTTATTTTACTACAAACATTTTTACACGACGATGATTTTCGAAAAATATAGGTACCTACTTTTAATTTAATGATATTTTATTTAAAAAAAAAGACCGTTGCTACATTTTAACCTAAAAATAAAAACTGGCAAATACTGTTTAATTTTACTGTTTTCTGCATCAAAATCGTTTATTTCTGGTGCTTTTTACAAAAAGCAGGGTAATGTTTGCTTTACGCTATACGGCACCTTGTAGATACATATAAACATGATATTATATATTTTTTTTACGAAAACTAAATAAAAAAGAATTGATATATTAATTTATTAATACGAACAGAAATACGTAGGTACTTCATTATTTAATATTATTCCCTTTTTTATTTGCAAATTATTTATTAAGCCCACGAAACGGTTCAAGCTTTTAATGCTGGAAATCTGATGGTATCAATAACATCGATTTGTATTCAAGAACAAGTGTTAATTTGGTCGAGCCGAGTCGCTATCGGCTGCGGAACATTAAGGTGTTGGGTTCAAGGTACGTGGCCCCCGACACTGCCTTCGTGAAGAATAAACCTCTAATGAGATACCCGAGCCTTCTTTATATAAAATACATATTACATATGGACATAGAGCCTTCGTCTCGGGTCTCAGGCTCGCAAGGAGGTATGCCGGTTTGAATAACGTATGTGTAGGTATCATCATGTAGTTATTTCATTACATATTGAATTTTAAATCATGTTTAATATTATTATATTCAATAACATACATTATCATTACCTATAGCATTTAAAATATAAAATAATAAAAAAATCCAACATTTTATAAAAGAGTTAACACATCAAATTGTGGAGAATAAACGAGCTAGTTTTTATTTTATTATCTTACTTTTCCGTGAAAAAAATAAAAACCCTATTTTGCGGCCACATTTTGTGTGCGCTGCTAACTTGGTCCTATGTTATAAGTGTAGGGAAAAACACGTTTTTTTCCAGTTTTAATACGCCTCTTAACAGTATTTTGCAAAAAATAAAAACCAATAAAAAATCTACTACCTCCTTCAATTTACTACATAACAACTAAACAAAATAGTGCTAAAGTATAAGAAATTGTTGTCAATCATTAAATTTAAATTACGTATATCTATAGAACAGGTTTTTTTTATTCTAATCTACCTCTATCATCTGCCCTAAACAGTGAAGCTATATTTTTTATAATACCTATATACAATCGATGTATAATAATAAGGAGCGTGGAAGAGAATATGGATGGATACCTAGGTCTTTACAGAGCTTATGACCAGTCAATCTCGCACCAATGCGAGGATTTGGACACATTAAAAATTATGTTTTTGACTTATGTGTTAATATTTAATTATTTATGATTAAATAAAACAATGTTATGTGTTACTTTTTGGTTTATTCTATAATAATATAGTGTAAAGTTCACCCATCAAAAGAGACTATGTATAACTTGTATTATGTGCCTAAACTTGGTAGTTACCTACTGCTGTTTTCCCTTATCTGCATTTGTGTGTGCATAGTGCACTTCCCTTCTATGGTGCATAGGGCACTGCATCGGTACACCGAGTACAGTGTATCTTAATCATATATTTTCATGATTTTGCTCGAATATTTTTGGGTTTATTTATGTAGTTACAGTTTTGAGTATGGCATTTTTGTTTGAGTAAGATTATTAATTCAATGTAAGATTAGAGCGGGTAAAAACGTTTTTTTTTCAATCTTTTTATTGAATATCGTGAAATCGTAATTTAGTTTTAAGCCGCGGGTTTAAGCTCACTAACATTTCAAAAGTTGGTCGTCATAATTCATGCGTTGCGTCAGTTAATCCGAAGCGTCCTTGTTGATATCAACAATAAACCGGTATTTTGTTAAATAATCCGCACCGTGAAAGTTTTATTCTCGTGAGATTAACTATCCCATAGAGGCGATTGCAGAACATAATGGCCAACACGAGAGAGCTATTTAATATTATATTTATTGTGGCCGCAATTTATTTTTTATTCAAACGTATCGTCTGAAATACTATGTTAAATTTAACGACAACCGCATTCTGTGAATACATAAAAAATATTAGTTTTCCAAACAACGTGTTTATTAAAGCTGAGAGTCACGGCCGTGAAATCAATCTTGAGTTCTCAAGTTCTTTTTACCTATGTTATTTGCATTGATTTTTTTTTAAATATTGAAAAAAGTGCATTAGAATGCAGAGGTGTTCGGTTTTTCTATACAGTTATAAGAAATAATATGCATTCAATATCTGTAGCTTAATTAAACAAAGAATAAAAGCCATAGTCGAAAAATTGTTACAAGACACGACACAAAGGTTCCAGGTTTGATTCTTAGTGATATAAAATTGAACTGATATTTCCGTGATCTACTTCTCTTCCTTTTTGGATTGATGTAGTTATAATAATATAACATAATATTTTCAAAATAATAGTTTCGTTTCAGAATACAAATTGTTAAAGGTATTATTAGTGTTGAATTTCTTATTAAGTTAGTTAATACAATTGTTAAAACTAATTTTATATCCAATAAATTGGCAAGGAAAAGATAACTGTATACATGCTGGTTTTTAAATGACAATATAAAAAATATTACTTCTAATCATCGTTAACTAAAATAAATTGGAGCATGTATATAGTAGGCACTCGTACAAATGGAATATAAAATGTATATAGTTTATTGTATCAGACATACCACTAAGTTATCGACCTCTCTATTATTCACCTAAGGGCGTTTGTCCCTCTTCCTCTCGCACTTTTCCCCGTATGAGAGGGAGAGAGTCCGAAGTTTGACAGCTGACATACTAGCCTCCGGCGGGAATTTCGCCCCTATAATGTTTGATTTCTCATCGATTACTATAGGTGAAACGCCGATACCCGTGCCATTACCTCGGAAGACCGTTACCTACGACCGGTAGAAAATTTGGCTTCTTTCGAAGCGTTTTTATGCGTTTTTTTTCCGTAAATGGCCATTCTTCATACAAACGATTTTTGCTTTTTTTTCAAAAGCGCGACTCGATTCTGACTTTTCTCGCGATGGGTTTTTGAGGCCGCTCCTTATCCTCCTTTCGAGCACAATTTCATCAGCCGAAATGCTTTTTTAACGGACATATTTGCGTTTGTATTTTCGGGCATTTCTCTCCATACTAGGTCTCCCGATTCGACACGAGAGTCGTCCCGGTCGAAAAAACCACTACAGAGTCGTATTTTAAGCTAAAAATCGAGATTAGACTATATTTGTAGTTCAAGGGTACCGTAAAAATAGCTCTAGCTGGAAAATTCACAAAGTTATTAAGTTTTTCTTTTGCGAGTTTTCTACTATGAGATTCTCCATAGTAACTTTTTTTGCTCTCTCCTAATTTTAAAAACGCCTTAAAGTTACATGTTTTTCGGTTTTTACGTAAAACTCATAAATATACTATAGATTCGCGTATTTTTTTAATAGATAAAAGCTATTTCGATCAGATATAAGCTAAAATACATTCCCCATACTGAACTGTATGGAATTTTCATTTTAAAACGCTGGACATATTTTTCATTACGAAAACCTTAATTTCGGGTCTAATCGCTAAAGAGTGCGGATATCTAACCGTTTCTGTAAAAAAAATTGACCCCGATGTTCATTTTTCATATAAATTATCAATTAATAAATGAATTTCCCAAAGCGGATGTGTGAGTGAGAGGCACCTTTTTCTGCTTGGTAAAAGCGAGACGAAAGATGAACGTCTGTGTATTTATAGTGATTATTTGTTCGCCTAATTAATAAATGTCAAAATAAAATGTGTTACCATTACGTAGAAAATAATATTAAAACCTGCCTAAAATAAAAGTCCTACTTATGTTTCCGTACAGATTTCCTCTGTCTATGACTAATAAAATTATTATTTTGCCTTTCAAACAAATATTTTTTAGCAAATTTATCTAAATACAAAATGCTTTTGACTTTGACAGCTGGACTTTTCATTTATTTAAATTTTTTGATCTATTTACACCTTGATTCCAACTTTTACAAGATAAATCCGTATTGTGATGAAAAATAAGAAATTATTATCGTTTTCCAAATGATTTTTTTTTTAATTGAAAATCTTTATTGTTGCTTTTGAAAAAGACAGTCACGGATTAAATCGTCGACATTGGACCAAAAATGTTTTTTTTTATTGCTATAAAGTTCCTACCTTCATTTGTATAGAAATAAAATTTTATAAAGTTGACAATGCACGGTTATTAATATATTTTTTTGAAGCGTTCCGTAGGCGTTTTTTTTTTTCATTCTTTGAGTTAAAAGAATCTTTGTTTAAAATTTGGAGCATATGACTCTCTGTATAATTCCTGAAAAAGCTATTTTTATTTTAAGAATACCTAATAACTTCTCATTTTAAAAATGTAATAATCATCAACACCATTCATAAATTCTTCCCATGTAGAGCAAATGGTTTTTTTTAAATATGAGATTGATAGCTTATGTTACTTTATAACTTTTTTTAATAAAACTAAAATGCGTTATGGTGGGGTCCTAATTTCAAATAAATGCATTTGCTTTAATTCCAAGATGGCGGACGCAACTTTTTTGATAATATGAACAGGGTATCATTTCCAAGGTTATTGGGGGTTCTGGTTTTGGATTTTTTGTATATTTTTAAATCCAAGATGGCCGATGCATTAAAAAAATATGAACATGGGTATCATTAGGGGGCCATGATTTCGAATTTTATTTTGATATCCAACATTAAACCAGTAGGTATAAGAGGGAGAAGGTCTCCTGACAAGCTAGCCTCCGGCAGGAAAACTCCCCTATAATGTCGATTTCTCATCGGTCTGTGGCTCTGTGGGTCTCTGGAGCGTGCCCGTATCATTTTCAAGGTTATTGGAGGTTCTGGGGGTTTCGGATTTTTTGTTTATTTTTAAACCCAAGATGGCCGATGTATTAAAAAAAATATGAACATGAGTATCATTAGGGGCCCTGATTTCCAATTCTGTTTTGATATCCAACATAAAACCAGTAAGTATAAGAGGGAGAAGGTCTCCTGACAAGCTAGCCTCCGGCAGGAAAACTCCCCTATAGTGACGATTTCTCATCGGTCTGTGGCTCTGTGGGTCTCTGGAGCGTGCCCGTATCATTTTAAAGGTTATTGGAGGTTCTGGGGGTTTCGGATTTTTTGTTTATTTTCAAATCCAAGATGGCCGATGCACTTTTTTTAAAAACATGGGTATCATTTTCGGAATTATTAGGGGTCCTGATTTCGAACACAGCATTTATTTTAAAGTCCAACATGGCTGACGCAACATTTTTTTTTGCGCATGTGACCATTTTTTTATAAAATTAATTACGTTTTATAACCAAGTACCACCGTAACAAGACAAGAGACCCCTGTTTTAACAAATTAATAACGTCACGAATTGTTTAAACTTCAAATACGAGTAAATCGCTCCTAAATGTCTTAAGTCAAAACTCAATTCTACATGTCCAGATATTATGTCAAATATTTATCTTTCTGCTAAGGATTTCATAATTTTTTTAAAACACGGCGCGCTATTCAAATCCATTGACTACAAAAACTAAAAACGCGATTCACCAAAAACTAACTTTTTGATGCACAACGTTTAGTTATTAGATGGCCGAAATCACTTTTTTAAAATGTTTTTAGTTATTTCCCTACGAGGGCCACCAAAACACTTCTATTAAATAAATAAATTTCTACAAAATAATAATTATAAACTGTTGAATTATACTTAAATTTTATTTTCTAAAAATTCAGCTCCCCCACTCTTCAAGTCTACTTGAAGAGAGCCGTACGCTCGTAATTAATTATATACAATAAAGATATCCGAAAAACCATTACAACTATTCGGGTACATTAGCTGAGTTTTCAATGCGCGATTTTTTGTCGACATCAATTTGTTATTGCCTAATAAATCAACAAAAACTGCCTTTCGCACAATGTCTACTTAATTAATATGTATATTAGCAATAAGATTAATCGAACACTTAATCTCGGTTGTTTATAAACAGCTGACTCTTCAGGATTTAAAATGACATCGAAATTTGGAAATTTCTTTATCAATTACTCATAGAAAATGAACTACCTACCATAAAATATTTTCCCATAGGTAACGAATTAATTTAAACACTGGTAATATTTTTTCTATTTTTTTTAAGAAACCCTTTTTAAGTACGTTTTGTCTATCTCGTGGTGTAGTGGATAGTGCATTGGGCTACAATGCATGAGGTCACGGGTTCGATTCCCGACCGCGTAAATACGAAATATTTATTTGAATAGGGTTTTCCCTTGGACTGGCGCTAAAGCGTAAGACTAATCATCTTGCCTTCATGGAATGTAAAAGTTATCAGTATTCACTGCGTTTGGTGTATCAATGCAGTGCCCTATGCACCATTCGGTGTGTATAAGGGAAAGTAGTAGTAGTACCTACCTATTCTAGTAACGTTTTATATGTATTTTTTAAACATTATCAATGATATTTAAAATAAATTAGATTTCTTGCAACTAATTATTGTAATGTCGGATAGGAACAAATGGAATGCCTGGAGATAATTTCAGATATAAATACGAAATAAATGAGTTTGTTACATGGGCTTAGGCTCCATAAATTTAAATTTAACGTACCCCGATACATTGTAACTCGGTTATTAACAAACCATAGCTTCAGGAGAGGTCTATTGCCACTTAATGAACTGCATCACCGGTTACATTATTCATCAGTATACAATACGGAGTTGATATGAGATTTCCAATGTTGACAAATAGCCACAATTGAATTTAGAAACAGCCGAATCGATCAAGATTTAAAAAATTATCTAACGAAATTTGCGAACACGATCATTGGATTTTTTTTATAGAATTAATTCGTGATGGGACAGCACGAATATATCGATGATTGCAGCGCCAAAAATAGTCGGCCTCTCGATTCTGATGATTTTTGAGTTTGAGTCTGACATTATGAATGGGTGCCTCAACCTTTTGCGCGGAGTACTCTTTCTCCGCATATACTTAATAAACATTGGAAATGTGTTTCCGAGTTAATGACTTGGGCCGGACGGGTCGCCGGAGGGGTGTTATTTATTTTCAGCCTTACTCGGTTTAATGGTCTAAAAAACGAATGGATCAGTTCATGTGCATCTACCCGTATGTATGTTGAGATGAACATAATATAATATAAGATGGAGTACAGAAGCGAAGGCAGCCATCTTTAAAAAAAGTCCTAACAACCCATTGTGGAAATATAGTTTTTTACACAACTATTCTTCAGCAAAAAAAAACGCCTTTTTTCCCTACAAATTAGTCACGTGAAAACATACTCGTTTCATATAATTGGTAGCAATTGACTTGGGAAACAAAAAACAAAAACATCTGCGTAAGGCACTGCATTGGCACACCAAGTAGGTACCTAGTGTAAGTTTACTAACTACCCACCGTACTAACTTACTAGTTTAACAACATTTTGAGTGAGTACTTAACCTTGTAGACAAATATTGGATTTGCTAAAGATGGGCTTTTTAAATAAACAGCGCTAAAATCTCATTTTTCGAAAAAATGTGGGTTGGCTTTCTTCACCACCACGACAACAATAATTTTAAGGTGAAATAATTTAAAAACAACTCATTCGCACACAGGTGCATGTAACAAAAATAAGCAAATCTTAAAAATATAATTTTTTGAAAAATGTGTGTTGGCTTTTTTCACCACCACGACGACAATAAAATAAGATGGAGCATTTTCAAATCAACTCATTCGCACACAGGTGCATGTTACAAAGACACTCTTGCCCAGTAATGAGCGTCCGCTCGGAACAGGTTTTTTTACGCCGGCTTTTTTGTTTCGGTCTGAGACTCCACCCCCCTTGGCGACCCTCCCCCGCGGGGGGGCGAGACGCGCGGCGGTCCTCCTCGCGCGCGGGCCGCGGCCGGGCGCGGGAGAGGGACGGACGGAGGGTGCCGGCCCGGCCGGCGGCGGAACACTCCCGGCCGGGCGCAGTGGAGGAGCGTGAGACCAGCGCCGGTCGGCATTGATGCCCAGCGCTATCATCGATTAGGCGCCTTGAATCTTGCGATTTGCGATGCGCTTCCAATACCTACATACATTCACTAGATAGGTATAAAAATGTCTATAATATGTAGACTTATGCGTCACTGCCAAGTAACGATCACGTAAAAATTCGAGAAGTTTACTGATTTCAATAGTACTTCAGATATTATATAAATCAATACTACTAGATATTACTACTCTTTCTGCGCACCTTATGGTGCATAGAGCAAATAAAATCTAACGTTTCAGTGCCAGTCCAAAATATCACATATGAAATATTAATATTAATGCTAATAAATTGGTGTAGGTAGTTGTTAAGACTAGACTCACTATAGAGGTTCCAGGTTCAATTCTCCGTGAGATCACAAATATAAAAAGCGATTTCCCTCAATCTGGTGATAATTTTGTAACGTTGTTCCTCTTCGTTATCAAGCCTCTTTGGGTAGTATATTAATTTCTTATTTCAAATATTTAGTAACTTTTTTTTTGACTTGCGATAATGGTTATGACGTCATGAGATTCCGCTAAGTGATCTTTTAAAAGTAATATCATTAGACAATTGCCATTCATTACATACGGTTCTACCTGTTAATTATATCGCGATCGCCTATCATCAATCATCCTGTACCTACATCTCGAATATACAAATGTTAGTACCGAGTAGTGTCTACTTTATCATTATGTGTATGTTTATGCTCGATTTAGCGCGCTTTTGGATTAATACCGTGATGAATATTGTCCAGAGATTGGCCCCAGACCTCATCATTTCTGGATGCAAGGTGAGCGCGTAGGAGAGAAGTGGTGATTAAGTAATAGTTGACTGTTGGACACCGCGGACATATAATTTAATGACGAAACAAGATGTCCGAAACTGGCAGTAATTATTGAGATATTCTGTCATGTGATTGGCACCAGACTCACCATTTCTGGACCCGAGGATGAGGCAAGGAAGAAGGGTGGTGACTGGTTCTGTTAGACACGTTGGAAATATAAAAAAATTGGTACCTACCGTGTATCGAATAATAAATAAATAAACACGGTGTTAGGGAAGGTGGCAAAGTTTGAGATATTCTGTCCCGTGATTGGCAGCAGAGCCGCTATTTCTGGGCACAGGGGGAGGTCGTGGGAGGGAGGGAGAGATTCTGGTTGTTAGTTGACTGTTGGACACCGTGGGAATTAATGACAAAAAATGCAGGACCTCGTTCGTCCTCTCGGGCAACACTACATCTTCAAAGGGATTAAAAAAACACAATATCCTTTTGATAGGCACAAGCGTCTCGAAGCAGGTATGGGAGGATCTTTATGCCAGTGGCGTGCGTTTGTAATATTGAAATTCATCAGATTATTTCATGTGTAAATGTTAATTAGAATAATTAAATTTCAATATAAGTGGAAGTGTACCGAGTTATTTTTTAATTGATTAATTTTATTGATTTTTCTTCGGACCAGTTTTCAAACGAACCCGTGTTTTTATAAAAGAGATTAAAAAAAATATATACATACAGAAATAAAATAACGGATTAAAGTTTGCTAATCACTGAGCATAATATCAATCTTTGATCACCACGGTGATTATATTTTAAAAATGTACTTAAGAACGTGCCCAGGGCTTGTGGAGTGGCAACAACCATTACATTACTGTTTATACGGTTTTTTTTTGTAGATACTTTAACATACATAGGTATTAAATAACCAATAAATAGTTTGAGGACATTAGAATCAAAGTCAGCAACCTCCAGCCATCACCGAGGCTCATAATCGCATTAACTGATTTGCATAGGAATGCACAAAATAAAAGATGATGTTAACCACTTTTAAGCAATTATCAGTCTTAGCGACAGATGTACAAAGCTGTATTAATTTTTTATTATATCTAAAAAAAATCTACTAAAATATGGTTTTGAACCGGGTTGTGGTCTAGTGGTAGATTCGGGGACTCAGGATAAGAATCTCTAAATTCGAATCCCACTCCAGCACAACTTGTTTCCTGCTTTCTGGAACTGTTATTTCCGACTATTTGAAAGCAGCCCGAAATTGAAATATTTGAGCATGTCGTAAGAACTTAAATGTTTGTATGAAATTTATGTTGGAAGCACTCACTTTGTAGTTATTCATTATAAACTTTGTAAATGAAAACACCTTGTTTTTAACTACTTTTTTTTATTTTATTATTAAAACTCCCGACCGGTTTCGAAACAACACGTGTCTCTTTGTCAAGGGTACAAGAAAGAAGACAAAGAGACACGTGTTGTTTCGAAACCGGTCGGGAGTTTTAATAATAAAATAAAAAAAGTAGTTAAAAACAAAGTGTTTTCATTTAAATAGTTTAAATGTTTGTTTTTAAATGATCTTATTTTAATTAAAAGTAAGTAGGTCACGAGCTGCCCCTGGACGCGGCTAAGCGGGGTGATAGACGCAGTGACTCTCCGGTCACAGGTGTCCAGGGGACAAGAGGATTTGAGGAGGTAGAAATGCCCGCACCGTGCCCATCATTCGGGCCCGGATTCCTCCCGCTATCTCTACATCTCGGATGACAATCGCGGATAGATTTATTGTGAACATAAACACAATTTAGTCGTGTCCGAGGATCAATATAATACATTCATCCTAAGCCCGAACGGGCCGAGAATTCTTGAAAAAATGTCGCGGTGATTAAGACGCGGGATGCTGGGATTCTTATAATATTTTTGGGGAAAGAATTATTATGCCCATCGTGATATGTGGTCAGTGGTCAGTCACCGAATCAACAATGTTTTCTTACTTTTCGTGATTTTGCAAATTGAAAACGAATTTTTTGTGCATATAAATGCTGTTCGAATACTAACTACATGAGATTCATTAAAAAAATAATTAAAAGATATAGGTTGGTACATCGGTTAAAATAATTAAATTGAATATAGTTACATTGTAGTAGCACGAGTATCGAGGGTATACTTTCCGATTAATAAGTCAGTAGGAACAAATTTATATACCTATATTTTAAACCAATTATTAATTATTATTAATTTACTGTAGTGATTTTAAAATACATACGTTTAAAACGCAATGTTTTTATTTTTTATATTAACACTTTATTTCTAAACAGAACTCGTAGTACAATCCGAAAACTGGTGAATCTACATCGTATTTGGAGACCATTGTGTATTAAAACTTTTTGATCTGAGCTTGAAAAAAAAAAAAATTTTTTTTCACAAAGTTTTCAAAAGTATGGCAGATTAAGTAAAATTGCTCAAATTCTTATTAAAACGCGTTTTTTTTTATTTTGTTCTCTTATGGATCGTATTAATTTGACTAAATACATGATATTTGATGACAATTTGTAAAAAAAAATCAACTTCGTACTCAATTTTCTCGAAAACTGAGGGTCTAAAAAAATAATACTATAAAATCAACTCCAAATATGATGTAGATTCACTGGTTTCCTGCTTGTACATCGAATTTTGTTACACCCTGTATAGAGTACCTATAAAAAGTAAAAATATTCTAAAACGATTATAAATTATAAATCACGTTGAAAATCTCAGATGAGCAATAATCAAAATGGCGGAGTAGGTAACCAACGCAACGGTGTATGTGAAACGGAGAGCTTGTAACGATGTAAATTTATTGTAAATCCAGCATGGCCCATATTATTCACGAACGTCCGCGGCCACCTCTATACCTCGTCCAATATTTTACCTCCAGCCTTCCGAACGTACATTATTCGCCTATTTGTTTATTTTCCATAACCGCAAACATAAATTTAGTATGCCGAACCGGCGGGAAACTCGTGTTTCCTCCGTGGCGCTATCCACCTGCCGGATTGGAGGTTATGTCAGCCCCATCTTCCCGCCAATATTGTTTTATGCCAGCGATAATTTAGGAACAAGACCATAAATAAAAATTGGAATCAGACATTTTTTGGCGATCGCGTAGCGGTTTCCTAAATATGTTAAAATATATAGGGACGAAATATAACCTAGATAAGTTAAACAGCCTTTTTTGGTATTCATGAGAATGTCAACTCCTAAGTTATGTCTGTTGACGGGGCATGTAATAGAATCACAAATCAATTATTTACGGATTTTATTTACTAGGGAAATATTGTGTTTTTTGTACTATTTGTTGGACTTGAAGCGACGATACTATCTGCGTAGAATAGTCTGTTAATCGGTTTGTATAAACCATAATTTTTTGTATAAAAAATCATTTAAAAAGGTTAATATTTCATGTCATTTTTTAACCATGGTACAAATATTAAAAATGTGTTGAAAACGACAAAATTATCCATTTGCTTTTTTTTTCATTTACTGCCCGTTATTAATTATTTTTTTATTTATTTATGAAAATCATACACATTTTTATATTATATTATATTATTTTAGTATCACGTATTATTTTAAATATTAATAGGCGTAAAAATTATGGCACTTCCCATTTTTACGTGGTTGTCTAGGTTCTAGGTTCTACGTATGTGGCTATGAGAAACAGTAATTAATGTGTACAACTTCAAATAAAAATACTGATTTCAATAAACATTTTCAGTACAGATAGACTGTTTTGGTCGTATCAATGTACCTATAATAAATATGATTGTTTAAAACATTTATTTTACTTTTTATGTCATGTTCTTTTTCTATCTACTTGAAATGTTATATCTTTAAAATCCAAGAGTAACATGATACTTTTGATAAAGAAATGCAAACAGAAACAAGTGTAATGTATTAATCTATCTTCACACCTTGATATAAAATATTAATAAATTTTAACAGTAGTCCCTAGGCGTAGGCGTTTCGACTGAAATATTTTTAATTTATTGGTTTGGACGGATTTGAAATTGTGTGTCGAAACGATATCAATTAATTTAAACGTCCAATGATACGAACATGCTATATAAACAGAGCACGTAGATGTATATTTTAGAAATCACTTGGAAAATTACCTACTGCGTGGAAACAGTAATTAGTGTAATATTTGATATTTTCTTTTGAGTATTTGACCGTATTATGTTAAATAAATAAAGAAGGTGTTTTATGTTTTTCACAAAAATCGTTTCAAAAAACGCGTTGGTAGTTAGAAGTTAGATACTCCAACCTTACATACAATAAAATACGATGTAGACTGTGTCCTTGGCCATTTGTATGTACGTACATACTCGTATTTAGACAAAAAATTAAGGTAAAATAAGATTTGTCAATTAACACTTTCCCTTACGGAGCCTTTCGGTAAAAAAAAAAGATTCCGCTCGCTAAGGTGATATGTACTTTATACACCTTAAAAATGTGTTTGAGAATCGTAAAAACTCGAATGTTCCTAAATATTGCTTTTGTATCGACCATTGTTGAAGTTGAAATAAGCAATTTTTGTAATATTAACTCTGGAGTTTATTTGAATTGGTGATTTTATTCCCGATTTTTTGGATTTTTTTAAATTTCTTTCGCTGCAAATTAATGACTACGTACTACTTTTATCGATCCAAAATTCTATTACGGAAAAATCCGAAAATTCTGAGGCCCGTATTATATGTAATGCATATTTTCTCATTATTGTAGAGTGTAGGTAAGTACCTAATTAGAGATCATCGGAACGCGAGGGTTAAAATTAAATATAAATATCTAATAATAAAATGTTTTGCCAAGATAAATTTACCTAACTAAAAAATAAATGTACATATTAAAAATGCTTTTGTTTATATTTGTTCTTTTTTTCCCTAGATTTAGTTTGCATAGCAGTCCCAGGGTATCAGGCGCGGTGAGGAGGTGGAAGGTTTACACATGTAAATCGGTGCGTGCGACACACGCGTGAGTTATGACAGAAAGTTCGCGCCGACAGTGTGGAAACAATGCCGAAAGATATACAACCCGCCGAAATGATTTACATACATATCGTCTCGGCATATGCAGGGGTAGTTTAAAACATCTTCCCGCGCTTTTAAGAGGGCTGCAATTTAAGTGTGAGGAAAAGAAAAAAGTTCTCTTTATTTAGGTATTTTCTTAATGTATGTACCTTACCTAACAACTTGTAAAAACAGGCAATCGCATCAGGTATCAGAATCTAACTAAAAATGTGATATTTTTTAACAATAAATCAATGAGTTAGGTTAAAAATGCCCTGGTCTGTTATTCAATAAATACCGAAGAAAAGGTGGTAGAAGTTTCTTTTTATTCCTTTAAGGTTAAAGTAAAGAAAGCTCGTTCCACAACCGTGGGGAGATAAAATCTGAAAACAAAAAATATGTGCTTTTTTATTCCAGAATGATCTGTGGAAATGTTTAGTAAGCATTCATGAACAGTCGGACGTAAAATAATAAATTAAGAGCGATGTAGGAGGAAACAATAAAGAAATTATATTGTTGAAAATGTATACCTCGGAGCAACTTAGGAAAATTTCCGAATAATGGGAATTATGTATGATTTTCTATAACACCTTGTGACAGGAGACCATAAATCGAGGAGTGCGTGTTAAAAAATCCCCTTCCTAAAGGAATACCCCAATCCGGATGATACACGGTTGGGCAGATAAAGTATTATGAATAAAAGCATTTTCTTACGAGAAAACAGAGCAAATGTACGTGGAAAGTGTTTTGTGTTTGTTACGTAAAAAATATCTTGTCACTTTGTTAAAATATTCTGCTATTTTCAGGATCAGTATCAACTCCAAAAGCATCCATTTTGAATATTTCAAAAACTATTTTTTCTCCACAAAATGGTGATTTCAACGCATTTTAATACACTTACAAAGGGTTCACATTACGAAATTCCAAATTTATGGCTCTACTTAGGATAATAATTTATCCGGATAACATGATGACGTTGAGTAAAACTTACAAACGATTCGTGTAAAATTATTATTGATCGACGAACCTGGGCAACATTGCAAGCACAAAGCTCAAACATACTTCTAAATGGGAGATTGAATGATTTACTTTAACATTGACTGTAGTTCAATTGGCACAATGCATAAAGATTAAAGATCCATCGGTATAGCACAAAGTTTCAGATTAAACAATTGCATTGCAAAAACAAAGCAACATTCCATAACAAGATCGGATGAATCAATAAACACTGAGCGAAGTCTCTAAGGACGTCCGGGTATCGAACCCGGCGCTTTTAAGTCACGCGATCGGCGTCCTGTGCATCTCGTATCGGCATCTCTGTTTCTCCTGAGGAGATGTGTATGGCCATTGTCGTCACTGTTTAGCGCAGACATTGCGGGCGTTTGTTTACCTAGAGTTTCATTGTGCCGCAGCGCCAACAGATCTTAGAACCGAAGTCTACCACCTATTGTTATCTGCTTTCCTGGTAACTTTGAATTGTAATTCAATTAGATTATTACAATTATTATTATATAACTAAATATTTCAATAAAATTACGTCAATTCAGATTATACAATTAAATAAATATACCTGACGTTAATGAATTTGTGTTTATTTGTGTGTTTATAGATACATATGCAATGTGTCTGTAAAATATAATGGAAAAAATATAGTTAATTGGAATGTGTTCAAAGTGACCGAAATTAAAAATGTGATGTTCCTTAAAAACTACAATTTAATCATACAAAATTTTATCCTAGTATAGTTAACGTGAATTTAACCTCTTTTTTATGGTTTTATTTAAACAGTACCAAAATTTGTTCACAATTAACCTATCTACCAACGCGCACCGGTATGATTTTTTTCCCGATAAATAAACATAATAGTCCTTATGTAATACATACATCCGCAGGCATTTTAATTTTGAAAATAACTACCAATTAAACTAGCTAAACTGTCAACAGTTTGATAAGATAATTAGCTAGAGGATCGTAAAGTGGAAAAGCGATATGACAATACCAGTTTTACAATGAAGCTATTTGCTTGATAATAATAAGAACGCATGCAAACCGTATTCCACATGCGCAAGCAAGGTACTTGAATAGAATTAAATTGGAACTTAAGTATATTGTATGCACAAGGTGCATTACATTGTACGCAATTTACATAAAAGAAAAAGCACAATGGAGGATCCACAATCGAGAACTTTAATATCTGAATTCAACATTCACGATATTACAATACCACTGGTTACATTTTAATAAAACCCATTTTTTTGGGTAATAAGAATTTATAACGCCTCTGTATTATCAAAGTCTATGCATGTTATTTGTTAAATTGGACAAATAACGCATGTGAGAAGTGCAATGGCTAACTAAATTTATCTTTTCATTTTCTAAATAGATACACAATTAAGTACAGTGTCTTTGTCATTATAAGGTTTTTGTAAGATAATAATTATTGTTAAATTAATATTTTTTATCTGAAAGTTGAGAAAAGAAACAGGAGACGGTTTATCCTTTACTAACAGATTTTCTGCACGCGTCTGGTAAGTGAAAAACCTGATTATTTTTATAGGTGCATGTTTTATTTCTTTCGTGTTTAATTTCCTGACCACAACCGTTGATTGTAAATAAATTACAAGTCAATCTGTCGCTCTGATTGCGGTTTCACGAATTGTCCAATTACCCTAACAAGGGAGGTTATGTTAAATTTTTGCTGCCCCAAAGGGTCTCACTGCCTTATGACAATTGCCATCAACCCTAAGTGACCCATGATTATTCTTTACATTATAAGAAGGGTTGGATGTTAACTGGTATTTTGTGGTTTCGCCTACTTCCCTCTTCCGCTCTGTAAATATTCATTGTTTTCAGTCGCTCTAGTACTCGCTGACTCATCTCATGCCTATTGAATATAAGAGACTTTTTCATTGAAATGGATTAAAATATTCATTCCAGAATGAGATTTTTCATTATTCATGAACGAAGTTTTAACGAAATAAATTTACATATAGCTTTATCCTAACTCCGGCGCCGCCGCCGAATGTCGATAAATTAATATTGAAACAGATAGTCGCAAAATTTCGTTGTATTTAAATAATTTGTTGAGAGACAGTAGTATTCTTATTACGTATGTTCTCGGTTCGATTTCCGGTAAAAATCAAAATAATATGAATGTATTTTTTGCTAACCTACTCGTATGAACGATCCAGTAGTTTTACACTTTTTGAATTATGGAGCTTATAAAAAATGGTTCGACAATCTACATCCAATCAGAATTCATACCATTAAGATAGTAAAATATAGGTAAGTCAACACATTGGCATTGAACAGATTCGTGTAAAATTGAGTTTTGTATATTTAAGTTCTAGTTTTCTATCAATATAGATACACACATAAGCCGAGACAGAACAGTATACTGTACATAGTGTACATTGTATCTGTACTAGGTATAACTGTAGTCAGTACAAGTCTGCAATATATTGAATAATCTAATTTACTTTACGGAATAACGGGTACAGGTGTGTCCCTGTCTGCGTCAACTGAATAATAGGAAGTACTACCATGTTGCCTAACGATTGTTAATTTTACGGAGGAAATATTCATATACGACAATATTATTGATTATCTACACGTCTACTGCACGTTAAAAAGGATTTGGCAATTTATTATATCACTATAATACTATAATCGAGAAACCTTATTATAAAATATTAATAAAATACGTAAGATAATAATAAAATACGTAAGAATTTATTGATTTATTGCGTAAAACAAAATTGATACATTCAACGTCATTAAAAACCGTTGTATATCGAGATAATATTAAAGATAACTACTGTTATATGCTTGGGTATCATTAACAACAGTATATTGATTCTTACGAACTTTCTTTTTTAAAGACGAAAGAATTGGATTTTATTTTCCTTTTTTTCTTCAATGTTTGATGTGACATTATTCGAATGTGGTTATTAGGCATGGATAGATGAGGAGGACGTTGTAATATAAGCACACACAACTCGCGAAGTCGACCTGTGCAACCTGTGGTGTCAATGAACTAACCAGGTTCTCATTACAGCCCGATGGCCACATGAGATTCTTATCATAAACAAATTCGATGTGACTACCGCGAAGAGTGGGTATGGAGAAAACGGCACAAGTGCAACGTTGTAAAATTGCAATTCTTGTTATGCTGATATCCAAAGTACCCATTTAAGAGGTTGTTAGTTTTTAAACCCTTCTTCTTAAAGCTGATCACCTTACTCGTTAAACGAATTTATTGACGCCATTACAGCATTTACATATCTCGTTTAAGATAAGTATAAATACTACTTATCGAAAAAACTTTCGCGTGTTTCTCTAAATTATGAAATAAAGTATTTAAAGGAAGCGAAAATAAGTATGGAAGAGGAATCCCGAGTATACGGGTCGCAGATAGATCTGCAGGTATATTTCCATTGGGAGAGATGCGGTAAATTTTCTGGTTGCCTTCCCAATGATTTCCTCAGAGACCGTGAAAGCCGAGCTATCCCGAAATATAGTGGAATCCAATAGGGTAGGTACGGAAGTCTTCGCCGTGTCTTTTCTGTCTCTTAGCACTTATGTGTTCCAGGGAATCTTCACATAAATATGTTATTAGTGCTGGAGAAAGTTTCCAAACTAAAAGGAACGGACAAAATTAAATCTCATATTCCGACATCGTTCGAAGGTACCCAAGTCTCACAATTTTTATGATCTTTACCGGAATATTGAAAGGTAAAACTTTACTCCAAGTAGCTACTGCTTTAACGAAATTACGACGCTAATATAAGTCTTCGAAATGGTGCTAAATGGTGAAGTGATTCAGTGTGCACGCGACAGTTAACTTGAAAAGTGTGGGAGACACGATTTAAAAGTAAATCAAATTTTACTACACATTTCATATCAAACGTTTTTTACAGATTGAAAATTAAACGAGCGTATGATGAGAGAAATCTAGTCCCAAGATGTTTATTATCGCGCGTGTGGTTAAATAATAAATAGAATATCATTACTGAGACCGGAGCATGGGAATTTGTACTAGATAGGAGACAGCTTATGTAAGTAACATATCTCTATAGGGTTGGGGAAAAAAAAATAGTAAAACGGAAATGTTTATTTCAATTTGGTGCAGTACTAGAATTCCCAGGAGTACAGGAGAAGATGCGGGTCGAGGGAGATCTGATGGTGGAACAAATACCTATATACACTATTTATACGTAGGAGAGCTAGCCCCGGGAACACTCATTACATTAAGAGGAGAAACACGTCTTAAAGGTTGCATTCTTCGGATTACATTACACGAATTTAGCTTACTTTATTTGACGTTAATTCCGGAACATAAATTTATTTCAAACAAAAATGTACGCGCGTACATTTGTATGTATTATTGCATAAAATTAAACCACGAAATCTCTTTGTACTTCATACAAAACGTAAGAAGTATGAGAAAACACAAAGTTTTGTACAATTTTGTTAATGTTAAATGTGATCACCTTTTCGTTTTTGGATATCGTTCGAGATAAATATTTTGGAAGAACTGAAATTGTCTTTGATGTATGCTCTTTGATCTTTTGCACTTTGAAAATGCTATTAGTCGGGCTTTAAATGCTTTTTTTTACTCTGTACCCAAATCATTATCTTTGGAACAAGAAAACATCTTAAAAAATGTTTTTATTTAAAATACCCGTCAGCTTAGATTTTTATGGATACCCTTTTACTCCACATAGGCAGCGGACATGAAATGATGATGACATATCTCATTAGTTATTGGTTAGCTTTTATTTTTTCTGACACTGAAACATAAGAATTATAATCTCGCCTTCATAAGTTAAATGATCACGACACACTGCTTTTGGTGTATGAGTGCAGTACAATGCTCTGTGCACACCATAACGCGCCGATAAGTGAAAGAAAGGTATTTTTTGGAATTTTTCTATTTGATTTGATGATATTGGTTATCACTCCAATTCGGTGAAATGAAAGTTTGGCGTATGTACGTGAACTGAAATAGGTATGTATGTATGTATGTATTGTGTGGATGTAGGTGTGTGTAGCATAATATAGCAATGCGGGGTAAAGCCAACAGGCGGTAGGAATGGCAATAATTGAATTCGGTTGTTTTGAAAAACAGTTCTCGGTCTGGCAGAGTGCCCGCACTGTATACGCAAATGGAACAAATACAGGATGACCCAAAAGTGTTAAATGGAGAACATCCGCCTTGACGGGCCGGCACGATAAATCGGGGAAGTCCACTTAGCTGTAACTGCCGAAATGTCCCGGGCGAGGCTGACAACTGACGATACATCGAATCTCGCGTGCATGCTGCACAACTCTGTCATAATACTTCCTGTGGACTGACTTGTTATAATTTGTCATAATACGAGTTCAATGTTGGCTTAATCACGCAACTATAGATACTGCGAGAGTTTGCTACTTATTATAAGACTAAGTATTTTACATAAGCTGCACAACTTTGTCAATACTTAACTGACCTTTTCTGTATTAAATTACAATGTTGGCTTATTCACACATACAGCTGGATACAATTTGGACTGCATAATTCTGCATTAATACTTCCCATGTGCTGAATTTTTCTATATTCATGAATTACAAGTTTAGGAATTCGTTATGAGATAAATTTTTTTTTGTATATACTAAACAATTCTGTCATAAAACATACATCCCCGTATTTCTAAATTTGTATAATAATACAATTTTGTTTATAAAATATACCTATACTCTAGTACTATAACTAGAAGTTAAAAAATGATCATATCAAACCTAAATACTCTTTATCGGCTAATTTATTTCATATAAAAAATATATAAACCTAATAATTTTTTAGGAAGGGCAATTTTTAATTCCTCTGCAAAATTATTTGACAAGGTAGGTTTATTTCCAAAATGTTTTTAAAGAAATAGTTGTTTTATCCGGAAACGCCGAGGTTCTTAAAATTAACGGCCAAACACCATTGCATTGTATTCTTGTTCAAAATAAAAGTTAGCGGAATCATTCATAGGGAACAAAATATCACTACCCTTGCCAACACAGTTTAGCGCAGGAAAAGGGGAATTTGGCAGTAATTTTCGTCTCAGTAAATGCCACAATTCGGTCATGGTTGAAGAATTTCACAACAAAAGACCATCGTCTTTTTTCCTCTCCTAAATAATCCTTTCCTTTCCCAGCATAATTGTTAATTCGCCGGCAAATTACAGCAATTTGTGGTAATCGAAAGGCGATAGGTAAAACATTTTGACCTTTAGCTCGACGGTTCTGGCATGCACGGATTTGACCCGAAGCACACTCGTGTTCCATAAAGCGTTTCGTCAGACGGACAAAGAAAGAATTAGAAAATTATAAATATTATATCAATTAAAGAATATTAAAAATTACATAAACAACGGTAAAAACTCACTGTGTGTGTGAAACTATATTTCCTATAGGCGGTACATGGAACTTACCTGAAACAAAAGAAAAACAAAGAATTAATATTTGACATATTTTTAGAAGGCTTTGTAACGGTAGCACAATACTAAAGTTATTTCTTTAGATAAAACGATCCTGAGCCCTTTGTAGGTGTGTGATCTTTAAGCCACTGCGGTTGGTCGCTTTCAGATGATTAATCAAGATGCTTTTAATTCGAGTGCAGATAAAAATCTGTGGCGATAATTCATCGTTCATACACCGCACCGCGATGTGGTCCTTTCATTGCAAAATGTTTGAGTGATCTTGACTTAAGTCGCTTCTTCAATAGAGAAATATATTCGTTGTATTAAAGTAATAAAACCCGGGCTACGGGACTAAGGGACTAAGCTCCGTATTAAAGACGTCGGCATAACTCGCGCTTGTATTCTTTCTGGACAATCCTCCGGTACCTAAAGTATAGGTACGGAGGTGATATCTTCTGGTTTGATCTTCTCTCCTCATTGTCAGTGCGGCTTACGGCTGTATATCAAGATTTAACTACAATCTGACGGAATTCCATAAACCCCCGTGTGTGCGTGTACAGTGTAGGTACATACTAATACACGTATACACACACCTCGTGGGTCACACACACATGCCCGTTCTCGGGAAGGTCAATAAATTTATCGTAGTCTTCATTTTCAATATCAAAAGATCAAGATTACAGTCTTTTGGGTTTGTTTATTGAAACATTTAAAAATCAAATTTAAATTACGCCGAAGCTTAATCTAATTATTATTATGTTATTTGTATGAAGAATTTTAATAATACCTACGGTTTTAGTATAAAAATAATTCGAAAAATTAAATTTTAAAATAAATTATATGCTTATACTTCAGGTAAATAATTTAATGAACATTATCCATTTTTGTAAAAAAATTGTTCAATACTTTATGAACATGGTGTCAATTTTGGAAATGGATTTATTAAATAGACATGCAATTTAAATTGTACAAAGTATATTCAGGGTTCATTTATCTACTATATTGTATATAAATAAAAAAGTTAATTATTTGTGAAACTAATTATGTTGTTCTACCTACGTAGTTGCGCTAATAAGCGTTCGTTAAAAACTTACTACGCTTGAAGAATTTGTAATAAATATTCTCAAATATTCAGTATAAATTCTAAATAAAATATATATCTTAAAGAACATACTGCATATATACAATAAATTCTAGTTAACATTTAAGCTCTTCTTATATGAAGCATTGTTTTTGATATTATCAATTTAGATTAATATTGATTTATACTGGCTAACATTTTCTACGATCACGCATGCATAGAGGTACAACTACTTTGAGCATTTAAATTTTAAAACCCGAACAAACTTTTTTATTTGGGTCAAAATAATTTCATAAATCCATAATTTTGAATTGTGTAAGATAGGCGTTACACTTGGGATAGTTTTGGGATCAAAATAAACCGTATTTTGAAAATCGTATTTTGAAAATATGTAGATACTGTTTAACGATTGAAGTCGACCAAGAACCAAGACACTGCGATCGATTGTTCAATTTTCGACGTTTCGCGATCGTTTTAATATTATGTCTCAGTCGGTTCGGTAAGGTATGCCCTTTGGACGAACTCAACATACGGGGGTTTTATTAAACAATGGTTGCTTTGTTCCGGCCGAGTATTGTTATGGTTCAAAAGTTAATTGCATTTGGCGAGCAGTTCATTCCTGACATGCAGTCTCCGTACCCCGTATTCAAATCGTAAGTCGTTATTTTTGCGAATGTTCCTCTCCAAAATCATTCAAAACAACGACCTAAGATTTAGGCACAGGACTATTTAAAAAAAAAAAGGGAACCTTAAAATTTATTTAGGTACTTGATACTGTTGTTTTTGAAATGCTACATGCCTAACTTATCAGTGAAATCTATCATATATAATATATTAAAAAGTTAAATTAAAATAAATTAGTCTTTTGGTAGAGTCGACGATTCCGGATTGGTATCTTTAGGTTCGTATCCTACTCCAGCACAAATTGTTTACTGTCTTCTGAGTTATTTTGGAGTAATTAAAAGCAGTCCCAAAATAATTTAGAAAATCATAAAAACACAAATGATCGGTACTTTAAAAATAATTTAAAGAAACAACGATTTTTACTCCCATATAATTAAACTTATTAGAGCTGGAAGTGAAGTCTACAAATTAATATCGACACTTATTTCTGTCACAAATGATTCGAGGTTTGATTTTCATTGAAATCACCAATAATATAATCCCCAGATTTCTCTTTGTAATTCACTGCAGCAGTTTTGCATTTCGTGTCCCAAAAATGCATTAATTTTGATTCAGATTTTTGAGTTTTAAAATTTGTTACAACATAAATATAATTAAACGTTAACACTTTGTCAAGAGTTTATAGCATGATAATTCCATTGAATAGTTTCTGAATTGAATACATAATTCAGAATAAGTAGAATCGATCTAATTGTATCGAACATCGATTTATTGCTGCGATAGTAAGGGTGTTATAGCGCTATCGTACATAGAAATAATGGCGTGTTACAATTAGTATATCGCCTAAGCATTCCTCGTACGAAAATAACAATGTTATAGCGAGTTATTAAGGAAATGGATTCTACGTGATAATTATAATGTAGACGGTGTTTCTTGAATCCAAATTAAGCTAAATTGTATTATAGTTAAGGCTAAAATTTTAATAAAACCTAAAGTACATGTGTATCTGTATATTGTATTTAGTAATGTTTTGATGTATTCATTTTATACTTTAAAACTACGTGCAAAATTTTTTTTAAACTTTTCACTTATTAGCTTTGTGAAAATATGTTAATTGAAAACCCTCATTTTTCTCATGCAAAAAAACTAACTCTACATCTTACTACTACTTTCCCTTATATGCACCTAATGGTGCATATGGCACTGCATTGGAAAACCAATTCTAGTGAATCTTGATAATTTATTACACGAAGGCAAGATGATGAGTTACAACTCATATATTTTGTAAAAAAATTGCATTCAATAAAATGTTTATTTTATTTTGATAACTATCGGGAATCAAACCCGCGACTTAATGGATGGTAGCCTAATGTGCTACCAACTACACCACGAGGTGCTAGAATTTAAATAACTTTGTTGTTTTTTTATTTTATTTTATGAAGGCATTTCACCATTAGTGTATGCCTCGTGTAAGAAAAGAATGAAAAATAGTGCTCTGATGATATCGCTTAGGTGAGGGTGTTAGGTTACTTTACTTAAAATCAAGTTTTCATTAATTTACAATTATGTTTTGTAAAACAGTAAAAATTATTTTCAAATAGTTTATTCTTCTTATAAAACTTTAAAGCATGTTTGAAAGTAGCCATTACGATCATAATAACCATAAAGGCATGTGCCAATTGTTCAAAATGCGATTCTTATGTAGCAACGTCTACTCTGTAGGTAGGTAGTGGTGAGTTAATAGGTAATATCGCCGGCTAATGTCGCCCGCCCTAATGCGGCCCCCGGGAGCCGAGGCGCCCCCCGGCTGGGTTGCGGCGGGGGCGGAGGGGGTGGGGGAGGGGCAGAAGAACAGGGCCGGAACAAGGATGCTTGTTTACACCCGGGAGTGCTGAGATTACGTCACAAGTCAATATTAATCTGAGTTTGGAGGTGAAAGTTTGCTAGTCAACTACAGCCATTATTGTAAGTAACTCAGTTTTATTAATTTTAAATTAGACTGCTGTCGTATCATAAGGAACCTAAGCTAACCTAACACATACGAACTGAATGAAAAAAATTACATACCTATGTTTTGTGATGTATATTTTTCCAATGCTTCACTTACACTCTACACCGAACTACCAATGAAACAGCGTAGGTACTTACAATGACAAAATACATTTAGTATGAAATGGTTTTTTTTTCAAGCAAAGAAACCGGGTTGTGGTTTAGTGATACAGTCGCGGGCTCCCAATTGGAAACCTTAGGTTCGAATCTCACTCCACCACAACTAGTTTTCTGCTCTCTGGCACAGTTATTTCCGACTATTTTAAAGCAGCCCCAAAGTAAAAATATATGAGTATAGCATTAGAACTTAAATGTTTCTGTTCATGAAAAAAAATCGATGCCTTCATAAATAAAATAATTATCCACATATTAAATAAAATTTTACGCGATTAATGAAAAACTTAAATATCTTGTTTCTCTAAATTTTTCAACTACAGTGCCGATGTTCCTAAAAAAAACAGAAAAAAAAAACTTTTTGAATCATCCTACATTGTATGTGGATAAGGTATAAATGGAAGACTGTAGTAGACCGATATACCTTTACATAATATTGAAGTTAATGTATCCGCGGCGTGTATAATACCCCAAAGCGTAACCAAGAGAAGGAACGCCAAAGTTTATAAAGAATACTTCATTTAAAAGATGGTAAATAACGTGGGTATTTTGTAACAGCGTTTATAACTGATAGCAAGCAAACTGTGCTGTTTTGGACTTTAGGTACACAAATAAAACGAGTTATCTTTTTAGGTTTTAAAAATAAAAACTACCAAAATTTTGTAGCATTGTTTCGAATTTTTTATTTCGCTTGAATAAATTTACTAGGTATTTATAGGTGTACAATAATACTAAATTATTTTTAACACTACACTTTCGAAAGATAACCGTAAAAAGCTAAGCTAATGAAAATTACATTGCATAAAATCATTTAAACAAGAAGTGAGCACCTACAGCTTTTAAACCTATACCAACATCCTAAAGTTAGAAATAATTAAATTCACTACTTTTTCTATTATCCTTATACGATCCGTGAATACTTATTTGCTTTTTCTTGCCTGAGTAGAGCATAAATTTCCAGAAGTAAAAACCCTAGAGAAATCCCCGCAGTGTGTGCTAACAGTAATGGGCAGGTATAGCGCTATTCGCTATAAGCAAAGTTAATACAGCCGCGCTGATGGCGAAAGTCGGTCGGCGGCGGGAAAACGGTTTTCCAGTGACTGAAGTTCACAGCTGAGGAAACACAATGATCCTGGGAAGGAGTATCAGGAGCACATAACCCCCACCCGGTCTGCGGGCAATAATCGCCCCTAATGTCAACGGAGAGTGAAGATTTTCGAACGCGTCCTATTTTCGATTTGGCCCGGTTCGAGAAAGCCATAAAACAGCGGGATTTTCCGGACTATATGGGGTGTAATATTAAATGACGATATAATAATTATCGTGCTCGAATTGCCTTCACTAGTCCCCGCTAGATGGCGCGCTGTGGGGACGTATCGCCCGATGATGGCGCCGAGATACATTACAATTTTCCACGCCGTTCATCAACAATATTTTATGCACTGAAAGTTACTTTTAAAACGAACATCGTTATAATACTATTTACCAAACTGTCTTTATCAAAATTTATTCGGCATTCACTTTGTAACACTTCATAATGAATATAATTTTAATAAAACTTATGCTAGTAATTTGACTTATTCTAGAGAAATAGAAAGAACACTACCCGGTTTCGTAAGTAAAGTTCTCCCATCGACTGGCAAAAAGACACTAAATATTATAGAATACAGAAAAATTAAATTACACAAGTTAGTGTATCATAAACATTGACGAATAAAAGAAATAGAAAAAACATTTCTCACACACGCTAAAACCTACGCAAATACTGAAAGACATTTTTCTTAAAACATTTTAAATATAATTTATAACTATAAAACTAAAAAACTAAATTAGGAGTATTAGTGGGTACTTAAGGAACATTTTATTTGCTTTTTATATGATTATGTTCAAAAAACATTTTATCAATCAGCTTATTGATTATTCCGTTATAAAATAATTAAATAAAATAAATAAAAAATCATAATGATTATTACGAATACAATAGAGCTAAGTAAAAAAAATGTATTGAAATTTAAATGATTTTATAATAAACGAATTTTAAATATTACACGATATTTTCAGTACGATATATCCAATAAATGTCATAGATAAACAGACATTTATAAAATAATCGCTGATAAAAATACTAAACGTGAATTTTATAATGGATACATTAAGGTGAATAAATATAAAATTTATATATATTTTATGACTCAAAGTCGAACTTTACTGAGTATAAGCTGACACTTATTCGATACGAAGACGTTAAATATTGAAAACGTCGGCATCAAATTATGCTCGCTAATGGCCCATAGTAACAGATAATTTTATAAAGTCGTTAATTAATTAAACGTGCCTACCTACTTCATTAGCCATAATATGTCAAAACATGCAGTGGTTAAACCTAGTTGATACATAATGTTTTATGTACCAATAAATAGGCTTGTTTCTATAAATGATTTTTTTGATAAATTCAGTAAAATAAAACAAAAAACATCTAATTGATGAATAATAACCTAAAACCAAAACTAACAAACTAACCATCACGCCATTTCCCCGAAGGTGTAGGCAAAGAGGGAATTACGCCACACCACTCTGTCCTGGCATACTTCTCTTGCTTCCTCCACATTCATACATCTTCGCATGCACGCACGTCGATTATTCCGACTTCTTATTAAATAATAACCTGAGATTCAACAATTTTAAATTTTGTGTAAGGCCTCGTTTACACGTGTAAAATTTATGCGCATTAAAAAACATCAGTTGATAATAATTTATGGCGAAAATACATATATTCATGCATTTTCTCTATTCGATATTCTTAATCATCTAACCGTTTAACGCTTTCATTATAATAAAATTACTCAAACCGCGCATCGGTTAAATATCCGTTTCGTCAAATAGTTGACTCGGTATAATAATCCATGGGCGATCAACTATCTTACGAATAATAAACACAACAGTAATAAAACGGTTATCGCGTCCGTCGACATTTACTACCAATAAATGTTAGCTATTCGTTTCAAAATGGCGCACAAAACAGGCTCTGAAATTATACATATCCTTTTGAGTGATAGATGCAGAATATAACCTGACAAATAATCATTTTAATTTTCTTTACCTGTCATTTTCGTTATGAGTTATGAAAAATGATTCTTCACGCTAAAAATACTATTATTGATATCTCAACAAAGGTTCTGGAAAAGAGTAAGAGATATCTAGGCGTATACAAAGCTTTTGACCTTACATTATTGACTTGTTAAAGTAAATGTTGAAATAAAACCAACATTTGTCAATATTTACAGGAATATAAATACACTCAAAATGTTCTAGGAAAAATTATTTAAAGGAAATCGATGACATTTTTCGAAGCTGTAAGAACGAAGTTTTGATTTACACATAATTTGAGTATGAAAATACTATGAGGCATGCTCATTTTAAATCTCCGAAATTTTTCATCAAAAGAGAAATAATTTTTTAAAGAAAGATCTATATTATAACAAATTTGTTTTTGAACGCGTATGTTGTAACAAATCTTCATCATCATACCATATCCGCTCTCTATGTGGAGCAAATGGAATCCACAAACTGCCTCCAGGCCAAGCGATTGGCCGCCAGCTCCCGTGCATCCTCCCAAGTCAAGTCCGCGTCCCGCAGCTCTGACGCAAACTGCCGACGAATTGTCTACAGTGGACGACCAGGACGCCGAAAACCTGATGCCTTGTGAAATAGGCAAGCATGGTTAAGGCTCTCGGGAGGCATACGTAGTATATGGCAAATCTTATGTATTAATATTTTTTAAAAAAACTAAAAAAAAGCTTTACGAAAATTCTAAGCCCATTCGTTGAAATGAATAGCTATTCCGTTTCGTACCTGAAAATCTGAGGTGTAGGAGAAATGGGCACATTTTTGCAACAGTTCATTAAATAGGTCGTCTTAGGGCCATAGACGTAATTTTATGGGGCATATCGCTCCTAAGGGCCCAGTTTGAGAATCTAGCTCATGTTTGTAAAGTATCATTGTACCTCTGAAAGGGTGAATATTAACTTAGTTCTACAATAATTATTGCGAATGTTAGCAAACAATTGCACGGTTATAAGGTAATTTTTTATAATATTAAAATTATTACGTTTGTTGTTTTGCAGAAGATTATTTGGGTTAGTGATGTCAAGTAGATAACCGAATTGAAAAATAATCAGAGTAACCGCATAGTCATTTTATCTTACTAAATAACTGGTTAAGATTGAAAGTATATCCCTATTATTTTTATGCCTCGCAAAAAAAGTTGTATTTTATTTTTATTATTGGGAAAAATACGAAAAAATGAAGGTTATAAGCACACGCAAATAATCATTTGAGGGTTGAAATAAAATTTAAAACATACAAACTTACTTTTATAATACTACTTTTATAATTTGTTAATTTAGTAGTGAGGTTTCTAGATTTTAAAAGAAAAAATTGAATCGATTCCCAGCAAGATCATGAAGCCTAATTATTTTAAACACTCACATATCTCTTTGTTTTGTTATATAGTTTAACCTACTTACTAAAAATGGCTGCGAATCACGGTACCTAACCAGGGTCCAAAATAGCAGACTTCTTGCTGATTGCTTGGCTTGGAGACAGTTTGTGAAATCCATATGCTCCACATAGGAAGCGGATATATCGTATTATGATGATGATGACTAATAAAAGCATCTCATTTTGAGTGTTTTAATAACCGGTCATCGAAATATCCTAGAAATTCAGTTGTTAAGATTATCATCACTAAAACCGATTTCTCGCATCACTATTGCAGGGTGACCAGAAGGGCCCCCGAGGTAGTTATAATATAATATAAATATAGTATAATAGTGTGTATAAGGGAGCGGCCATAACAAGAAAGGGCCGACACAGCGGACTAATGAGAGAAAACGGTGCTGTATTATGGAAGCGAAGGAAATTGGACAGGGTTAAGCAATGGTCAAATAACCCACAATAAACCACCCGTATTATTATTTATTTATTTAGCTTCAACATCCTATCATATTATTAAAAAATATTAACTACAGTAGGGAAAAGAGAGGCACATTCAGCAACTTTTTAGTATTTATTTTTGAATACAAAAACTTAAAATATTTAAGGGCGCCTTTAAAAAAAAAATTAGAGTCCGAAGTATTAAAAAAATGCACTGTATATCATTAAAAGCTGGAGATCTCCACTCGGGTAACGCCCCATAACAGCACAGTTTTAAAAAAAAAATTAGCACAGTTCTTTATCTAGGTAAAAAAAGTTTAATAGTCAAGTTTCACATCAGTTGACTGTTTTTCGCAAAGCACTGTCCAATTAATGGCGTCGTCTTATTAGGTCGTGTATAATTTGGACTATTAGAGTTGTACAACCATTTCGGAAGGATATGTGAATAACAATGATTAAACTGGTACGTAATTTGTAATTGTTACGGCAGTATGTTCTGATAACCCGCATTGTTATTAAATTGTTAACTGTTTGTTTACATCGGTAACCGTTTTACTAGAATAGGTGACAGTAATACTAGAAAAAATATTATGAAAGATGTAAGCGAAAATTCTAAACTAACTAACTAACACGCCTTTTCCCCGAAGGGGCTGGCAGAGAGAATAGAACGCCACACCGCACTGACCTGGCAATCCTCCTTCACTCCTTCCACATTCATACATAGAAAAATATGAAAAAAAAAATTAGCTAACTAATTAGACGTTTTCCAAAGAAGTAGGCAAAAATAATGGAACGTCGCTTTTCTGACACTCTTCCTTCACTTCTTCTTACACATTCATACATCTTCTCAACTTCTCTCTTCGAAATTTTCTTTCGGGTTTCTTCACTGATATCTTCATGTATTACGTACATTTTGAGAGACGTATGCATTTATTTAAAAATATAATGTAATACAACTAGTCTCCCTTATTCTTACCCAATACTGCATAGGGCATTGTATTAATACACAAGTGCAGTTAATCTTGATAATTTGATATATGAAGGCAAGTCTAAGGTATCACATAAAAATATAGATTCATAAAAACGGTGTTATATTATTTATTGAATGCACTACTATTTTGTTATAAAGCTTGTATTTTCATATAATTACCAAGGTACTTTTGTTTAGCTTTCAATGATATTTATTTTGTACTAATTTTGTACAAAATTATGTAAATAAAGCCTCCGTAGCGTAATGGCTAAGACGCTGAACTCACGATACGGAGGTTCTGAGTTCGATTCCCTGTGAGAACACAAAAATCAAAAGTATTTTTCTCAAGCCTGGGTGTTTGTGACGTTGTTCCCCTCTGTAATTGGTACTCCTGGATTGTTGAGGCGGTTAAATAAATAAAGTAAAGAAGTAAATTTGTAGTAAAATTATTGTCCCACGCACCACCAGGTGTAGATTAAGGAAAAGATAAAAGTATATGAAAAAAAAGAGTATCAGGAACCTTCTGATAATATAATTGATTAAAAGTAAGAACGAGTGATTTAGTTCTCCGAGCAATTATTTCCCGGAATCGAAATCTTTTCAAATTCAAATGTCTCCTTTATTCGCTCTTCTTTCTCTCACTTCTTTTCCCGCTTTAATCAGCGGCAATCCATCGGCATCTGCCAAAAAAGGGCTGACTCGTAAATTGGAAAAAATAGCAGATAAGAGACAAGAAAGTCGCGCAGGGAAGCGGGAAGTGGGGTGAATAGACCGGGGGAAGTGGGGACAACTGTGCAATGATTCGGTGCACTGAATGCGAACATTGTGTGTAGAGCAAAATACATCAAATTCGGGAAGGAAATTTGCGAATGTGAAATGTATTTTCCGAGGTTCTGAATACTGCCATCAGAGATAACTTTCATGTATTTTACAGACTTTTTGAACTCTTCTTTATATTGCATTGTCGTTGGTTACAAGTTTTAGGCCGATAGCGAGCACAAATATTGACATGTAGATATTTAATTATTTACATTGAAACTAAGTTTGATAATTCTTTATTCTGATTGATACCTTGTACATTTCAGGGTTAAAAAAAGTAATCGTAATATTTACAATTTGAGGTTTATTTGTTGATAATTCAAATTAGCCGCTAATATCACTTTTAAATTAAGTTTATCATTAAACAACCCCCAGAATTCGTCTCAGCCACCTCCATTGTTTCCCTTTTTCATCAGGCGGCGGGTATCGGGGGAGCAGAACGAAGAGGAGATAGATAAGGAGGGTAACCGGGGCAGGGGCGTGTGAGGGAAGCGGGGCGGGGGGGAGTGTGGGGACGGGGCGGCTGCTGCGACAATTTATCATTCGGGCGGTTGAGGAGGCAGGGCGGGGAGGGAGGAGGTTTTGCGACACTCACCGTTCAGGGGTACAACGAAGAACATTTTAACAAAATTACAATATTTTTGTGAAGAAATGCTTGATATATGTGTTTATTTCACTAAACGATAATAACACTTTAAGTAGACGTCCAAATAACAAGATTGCTTTAGCAAAAAACCTACGACTTTCATTTTTATTTTCGAAAGAAACAATCTTCAAAACTATAAATTACATTTTATACACGTTAACAGGTTGGTGAATTTCTCGACTAGACAAAACCCTTAATTAAAAAAGCTTGCTTCACACGTTAAACACTTGGATTAGACTTACAATAAACAAGGCAGGCAAACATCTATAAGAAACCAAATCAACCAAATAATCACATTAAATACTTTATCTTTTGGGGTTTTTTGAACTATGTTTGCTATTTTAAAATGTATTATATATTACGTTAAAAGGTGATCCACCCCATCTTACAATTATAGTTGCACGTAACGCTTATATCTCTGTGTGTCTTCTACTCTCTTGGTACCAGGTGAATTCTACAGATTACAGAATTCCGTATAAGTATAACGTGTAGCTACATATATTATACAAAACCTATTTCATACAGAAACACCTACGCCCTCATCTTTATACTACGAGGTACATCCATTTTATAATGGATAGAAAATGGCGACGGATGTTATTCGCGTCGTTATTATATCGAATCGCTTTACTGTGCGAAGATAAATAATAGCAAAAGCATCTAGAAACATACAGCTATGTACCTATTGATATTTGTAATAAATACAATTAAATTGTTTAATAAATACTTACACGGAGAAGTTTCACTATGACAGAATGATTATCAAAATAACATACCCGTTAGCTAAAAAATCATTTATCCCATGTGGGTCTAATAATATAAAATATTATTTGGAACTTGCTAAAGAAGCTATACATGGAGTAACAAAACTCATAGTACAGCCCGAAAACTGGTGAATCTACACCATATTTAGAGTCGAATGTGTACTACGACTTTTTAATCTGAGCATGAAAATTTTTTTTTCTCTTTAGTACCGCAGATTATGTAAAATTGCACAAATTATTATTAAAATGCGACTTTTTATTATTTTTTATTTGTGCATACTATTAATTTGACTAAATAAATGATATTTGATAACAATTTGCAAAATTAAATCGAACAAAAAATCTACTTCATGCATAACTTATACAAAGAGTACCTAGTATTTTGATTATAGATTCTTTTTGGTTATGACAATTTTAAGATAATGAGACACCTAGATGCAGTACTTTCGTAATCTTAAGGTTGAAAAGTTCGTCTTTCCCCGTATGCGTTTAGAAAATAAATAGTTTTATAAGCAAAGTTATTTTTCTTGGGGATCCAAATGATGATAAAAAGAAAAAATGTTCACCCGTACAATAATAATCGTTTATGAAAATTTTTATAATACGTAGATAAAAAAAGTACTAATTTATATGAAGGATTAATTGAATGAGTAAGTTGTGTGTCTAATTCATTCCATGTCTCATTTCAGCTTGAGTTTCCGTATTGCGCTGTTAAAGTAAAAATAGGATAACATTAACTCATTGTGTTTACAGGGATAACAGGGTGGCAGAAGTAAGTGGGGTGTAATCGGCCTCTTTGCAATCGTAAACAGCCTACGGAATGACCGGTGGCTACCCCTGCACGTACCTACCCCACTGTAGGTGTGAGGGAGACACATTATTCTCGGTTTCCGAGATGTTCCGTACTAGGAGTTCAGCAAAATAAAGAGAGAAATGTTTGTTTTTTACAGAGTCAAACAAATACGACATTAAATTGAATAAAAAACTAATTAATTAACTAACTAAAATGAATTATTGATGAGTAATAACGGGAAATAAGCAGTAAAGCCAAGTGATGGGAGCTAATCATACATGAATTAAATTTTAGTATTAATGGAAAATGGTCCGCCTCGTAACATAGTGGTAGCGCATTTGGCTACCGTGCCTGAGGTCGCGGGTTCGATTCCCGTAGGGGCTCAACATGAAATATTTATTTACAAAAGATTTGCATATTAATATTTCATGTTTGATACCTTGGACTGGTACTGAAGCGTAAGACTGATAATCTTGCCTTCATGTAATAAAATGATCAAGATACACTGCACTTGGTGTACCAATGCATAAACAACGAATATAGATATAATTTCAAGGTTTCAATACATATTTTAGAAGTGTTCTTTAAAAACCATTTCCACCATATGAAGGTACAATACACCCAGCAGTATCACGTAGGAGTACTTGATCCAAATAAAGGTAGGCCAGTGGACATGGTGCCCGGTAATGGACACTTTGAGAATAAGAAAGTGCAGTTTTAGTGCTGCCTGGGAAGCCGTTTGCCGGACCCACGATGTAAATATACTTCTAGGGGGTTGTTTGAGTAACATTCAGAATGGCGGTAAAAATTGAAATAGGGGAGGATTCTTCAACTGGGTAACCCAGACTTGAATACGTAAAATGGCACTGTTAAATTAATCTGAGTTTTTTTCGTTTTTTTTGTGATTTTTAACACAGTTTTTTAAATTGGTTTAAATAGATACAATAAATAATCATGCATTTGCGGCGATCGGCTGTTAACAAAATATGTATTACATAATAAAATATGGAACGATAAATATTTTTCACACTTAGCGGAGACGTAGAAGTTTTGAAAAAAACATTACCTCCTAATATTTCTGGACATACATGATCTAGCGTATTTTAATAGGTGTGATTGTTGATTGTTGCCTACGTTTCGACGTGTTTTGTACTATAAATCTGAATGCCGGTTTGAACCCCATTTACAAAGAATTAATTTCTACTTAGACACATATTTTTTTTTTAAATATTAAGATATTTTTAAATACATATTTATGTTCTAAAATAATATATTAAATAAGCGTAATTCCTTCCCTCTGCATTTAAAATGCTACATTTCTGCACAAAGGAGTAAGTACGCCTCCATTATTAAAGATGGCGCTAGGCTCCAGCTGGCTGAGCCTTGCAGCACTGCCTCTCTACAATTAGCTACCCCCGTAATTACTGTTAATTGTCCCCACCCCTCCCCCTTCCCTCACGGTGAGACGTCTCTACCCACCCCGCACTGTTGATAATATTTACGCACATTTTTATATACCCACCCCCAATGAATTAACTAACGGCCTCATGTATATTTACTCAGTAGCAGATTTTTATGAAAATACCGCTTATTTAAAAATTAATTAAAGTAATTTATGAAGGTGCATGATTGGACTAGTAAAGTGTTAGAATTCAATAATTGGATGTATTTAACAAAGCTACTTTATAGAATTTATAAAAGCAACCATAAATATATAATGATTTAAGGCTTTGGGTAATTTTGATTTATTTCAGGTTTATTTTCTTATATACCTATTATTTCACTAATTTATTTACATAAATTAATGGTTTACAAGCTTCGCGGCTGCATGTTTATTTTTTAATGATATTTTATATATTTGCAATTTTTTTATAAACGCACTTACGATTACTTGTATATTTACTAGCAAAACCGTATCCAAATTAAAGATGACAATGAAACGGAATATTTTTTGCTAACCAAGAAGCTTTATTTTAAAAAAAAGCTTCATTAAAGTTAAAGTGTTTAGATAACCCTCTTTGTCTAGACTCGAGCACTAAAAGCAAATGAATAATTTTGGATCATTCTTCCTCGCAGTAAAGATCCGACAAGTTGTTCTCTCGGCAGTAAAGTTAGGCGGGATGATGTTCGACACCCCGTGTTTTATATTGCCATCAAAGCAGTGTGCAGAGATGAACAGGGTAAGTGAATAGATGATCGTCGAACATAATGGAATGAACCATCAAGAGCTTAGAGCTCTTCTAGCTTTCTGATAGCCGCATAAACCTGGGATCAGGTGACAAGGTCACAAAGAGACTTAGGGGGACGAAACGTTTTTATACTCGTATGTTTACATTTGAAATTATTTTAGCCTTAATAATGTTAACCTGATTGTAGAATATTGTATGGCTGCTATTGATTTTGATGATGTTATAAATTAATATTAGTACTCTAAAGGAATACTGAATTAATTATCCCGTCTTTGAAATTCATACGGATAATTTTCAAACTATTCATGAATTTCTCGTCAGTGCGAAATATATTATAATCAAATTATGTATAACGGAATCCAAACGGTGTGCCTTTGTTTCAATCAAATGCTCGATATATAAGTTACACGTACCTCTTGGAACTTATGTGAGCCTGTTAGAACGGGGGCGTCGTAAAACTGAAACGACGTCATCTCCAGCCGTTGGATTCAACTAACGCGCCGGGGCGCCCGTTACTTCGGCGTTACCTTCTATTGTTATAACAGGGAAATAGGGGAAATCCGTTACACTACCATTCAGAATAAATCTAGTTTTGAGAAGTTAATTATTATGATGCCAAACGATTTAAAAAAAATCTCTCTAATTTGGGGGGGGGGGGGGTTTTGGGGGGGGTTTTTGGGGGGGGTTTTTGGGGGGGGGAAGGGGGGGGGCCTTTTTTTTTTTTTTTTTCCCCCCCCCCCCCGGGGGGGGGGGGGGGGGGGGGGGGGGTTTTCCCCTTTTTTTGGGGGGGGGTTTTGGGGGGGGGTTTTTCCAAGGGGGTTTTTTTGGGGGGATTTTTTTTTTGGGGGGGGGGGGGGGGGGGGGGGGTTTTTTAAAAAATTTGGGGGGGGGGGGGGGTTGGGGGGGGGAAAAAAGGGGGGGGGGGGGGGGGGTTTTTTCGGGGGAAAAAAAAAAAAATTTTTTTAATTTTTTGGGGGGGGGGGGGGTTTTTTTTTTTAATTTTTTGGGGGGGGGGGTTTTTTGGGGGGGTTTTTTTTGGGGGTTTTTTTTTTTTTTTTGGGGGGGGGGGTTAAAAAATTTTTTTTAAAAAAAAAATTTTTAAAAGGTGTTTTTTTTTGGTTTTTTTTTTTTTTAAAAAAAAAAATTTTTTTTGGGTTTTTTTAAAAGGGAAAAGGTTTTTTCCCATTTTTTTTTTGTTTTTTTTTTTTTTTGTTTTTTTTTTGGTTTTTTTTTAAAAAAATTTGTTTTTTTTTAAATTTTTTTTCCCAAAAGTTTTTTTTTTTTTAAAATTTTTCCTTTTTTTGGGCGGGTTTTTTTTTGGGGTTTTTTTTTTTTTTTTTTTTGTTTTTTTTTTTAAAAAATTTTTAAAATTTTTTTAAAATTTTTATTTTTTTTTTTTTTTTTTTTTCTTTTAAATTTTTTTTTTTTTTTTTTTTTTTTTTTATTTTTTTTTCCCTTTTTTTATTTTTTTTTTAAAAAATTTTTTTTTTTTTTATTTTAAAAAATTTTTTTTTTTTCTTTTTTTTTAAAATTTTTTTTTTTTTTTTTTTTGGGTTTTTAAAAGGGGGTTCAAAAACCGGAAAATTTTTTTTTTTTTTGGGGGGGAAAAATTGGTTTTTTTTTTTCTTAAAAAAAAATTTTTGGGGTTTTTTTTAAAAAAATTTTTTTAAAAAAAAAAAAAAATTTTTTTTTAAAAAAATTTTTTAAAAAAATTAAAAATTTTTAAAAAAAATTTTTTTAAAAAAAAAAATTTTTTTTTTTTTTTTAAAAAAATTTTTTTAAAACCCCCAAAAAATTTTTTTTTTTTAAAAATTTTTTTTTTTAAAAAATTTTTTTTCCTTTTTTTAAAATCCTTTTTCCCCCGGTTTTTTTTTTTTTTTTTTTTGGGGGGGGGCCCAAAAAATTTTTGGGGTTTTTAAAAAAAGGTTTTTTTTTAAACCCGGGGGTTTTTTTTTTTTTTTCCCGGGGGGGGGGAAAAGGGGTTTTCCCCCCCGGGGGAAAATTTGTTTTTTTGGGGGGGGGTTTTTTTTTTGGGGGGGTTTTTTTTTCCCCCTTTTTTTTTTAAAAAAAATTTTTTTTTTTTTTAAAAAAAAAAAAATTTTTTGAAAAAAAATTTTTTTGGTTTTTAAAAAGGTTTTTTTTTTTTTTTTCCCGGGTTTTTTAAAAAACCCCCTTTTAAAAAAAATTTTTCCCCTTTTTTTCCCCCCCTTTTTTTAAATGTTTTTAAAAAATTTTTTTTTTTAAATTTTAATTTTTTTTTTTTAAAAAAAGGGGGGAAAAATTTTTAAAAAAAAAAAAAGGGGGGGGGGGCCCCTTCCCCCCCTTTTAAAAAAAAAGGGGGGGGTTTTTTTTAAAATTTTTTTTTTTGGGGGGGGCCTTTTTTTTTTGGGGGGGGGAAAAAACCCCCCCTTTTGGGGGTTTGAAAAAAAAAATTTAAAAATTTTAAAAAAATCTTCCCCCTTTTTTTTTAAAATTTTTTAAAAAAACAAAAAAATTTTTTTCCCCCCCCCCAAAAAAAAAAAAATTTTTTTTAAAAAAAATATTTAAAACCCCTTTTTTTTTTTGGGGGGGTAAAACCCAAAAAAATTTTTTTTTTTTAAAAAAAAAATTTTTTAAAAAAAAAAAATTTAAAAAAATTTAAACCCCAAAAAAAAAAAAAATTTTTTTAAAAAAAAAATTTAAAAAAAAAAAAAATTTTTTAAAAAAAAAAAAAATTTTTTTTTTGGGTTTTTAAAAAATTTTTTTTTTTAAAAAAAAATTGGGCCAACCTTTATAAAACCCCCCCTTAAATTTTTAAAAAAAACCCTTGGGGGGAAAAATTTTTTTAAAATTGGAAATTTTTTTTAAAAGGGGGGTTTTTTTTTTTTTTTTAAAAAAACCCCCTTTTTTTTTTTTTTTTTTAAAAAAAAAACCCCCCCCCTTTTGGGGGGGGGTTTTCCCCCCCTTTTTGGGGGGGCCCCCCTTTTTTAAAATTTTTTTAACCCTTTCCCAAAAAAAAAAGGGGTTTTTTGGGGCCTTAAAAAAAAATTTTTATTTTTTTTGGGGGGGGGGGGTTTTTTAATTTTTTAAAAAACCCCTTGAAAAAGGTTTTTTTTTTAAAAAAAAAATTTTTTTTTCCCCCAAAAAAAAATTTTTTTTTATAAAGCGCCGAATATTCTCTTCCAAGACGTCAATCGTCTCGGGCTTATCTGCGTAGACAAGCGACTTCACATAGCCTCACAAGAAATAGTTATATCGCACGATTTGGAGGCCACGCCACAGGTCCACGGCGCGAGATAATGCGCTCACCAAAAAGTTTCCTTCAATAAATCGATTGTTGCGTTGGCTGTATGGCATGTAGCGCCGTCTTGTTGGAACCAAAGGTCGTCCACATCAACATCGTCCAATTCAGGCACGAAAAAGTCATTAATCATGGCTCTATAGCGTTCTCCATTGACTGTAACATTATGGCCGGCTTCATTTTTGAATAAATATGGACCAATGATTCCCTCTGCCCATAGAGCACACCAAACAGTGACTTTTTGAGGATGTAACGGCGTCTCAGCAATGACTTGTGGATTATGTTCACTCCAAATGCGACAATTTTGCTTATTGACATACCCATTCAACCAAAAGTGAGCTTCATCGCTGAACAAAATTTTCTTGTGAAAATCGGGATCGGTGGCCATCTCGTTTTGGGCCCATTCACCAAACGTGCGACGCGCTTGATGGTCGTTCGGCTTCAATTCTTGCACGAGTTGGATTTTGTAAGCTTGCAATTTTTTATAAACGCACTTGCGATTACTTGTATATTTACTAGCAAAACCGTATCCAAATTAAAGATGACAATGAAACGGAATATTTTTTGCTAACCAAGAAGCTTTATTTTAAAAAAAAAGCTTCATTAAAGTTAAAGTGTTTAGATAACCCTCTTTGTCTAGACTCGAGCACTAAAAGCAAATGAATAATTTTGGATCATTCTTCCTCGCAGTAAAGATCCGACAAGTTGTTCTCTCGGCAGTAAAGTTAGGCGGGATGATGTTCGACACCCCGTGTTTTATATTGCCATCAAAGCAGTGTGCAGAGATGAACAGGGTAAGTGAATAGATGATCGTCGAACATAATGGAATGAACCATCAAGAGCTTAGAGCTCTTCTAGCTTTCTGATAGCCGCATAAACCTGGGATCAGGTGACAAGGTCACAAAGAGACTTAGGGGGACGAAACGTTTTTATACTCGTATGTTTTTTTACATTTGAAATTATTTTAGCCTTAATAATGTTAACCTGATTGTAGAATATTGTATGGCTGCTATTGATTTTGATGATGTTATAAATTAATATTAGTACTCTAAAGGAATACTGAATTAATTATCCCGTCTTTGAAATTCATACGGATAATTTCAAACTATTCATGAATTTCTCGTCAGTGCGAAATATATTATAATCAAATTATGTATAACGGAATCCAACGGTGTGCCTTTGTTTCAATCAAATGCTCGATATATAAGTTACACGTACCTCTTGGAACTTATGTGAGCCTGTTAGAACGGGGGCGTCGTAAAACTGAAACGACGTCATCTCCAGCCGTTGGATTCAACTAACGCGCCGGGGCGCCCGTTACTTCGGCGTTACCTTCTATTGTTATAACAGGGAAATAGGGGAAATCCGTTACACTACCATTCAGAATAAATCTAGTTTTGAGAAGTTAATTATTATGATGCCAAACGATTTAAAAAAAATCTCTCTAATGTAGGATTAACATACCATATTTTAGTAGATAATGAAATATTAAGAAATTTAATTATCTTTTGCATAATATAAAAATGAGATTTTTTTACGAGTTTAAGTTATATACAACATAAATCACACACATACATTAAAATCGAACCATTTTCCATAAAATGCTATTTAATGCCTTAAAAGCTTAAATTTATCTCTTCATATAAAATACATAATTAAATCATAAAACCTGTTCTGTAGCCCCTTCATTTTCCTGCTGTTATTTAGGGCGAAAATGTTGCAGGATCCATAAAGAATAATTTTGCGCAATTGTTTTTATTAAAAAATGTAATGTTTGTTAAGTCCTTTATGGGCGTCCATTGTCTTTACATGCCATCATCTCAGCGGCGGATGGTATCAGGGAAGCAGAATTGCGTCACGGTTTCTTCCGCCCCTCGTTCCCCGCGGCGCTATACCGCCTCGTAAAGGAAGTGCTAAACTTGTAAAGCGTAATTTCATGCAGTGCTCGCGGAGCCTTCATCTTATTCTGTTCTCCTAGTAGAATTTTTCCCAAATGGCGGATGGAGACGTTTTTCTCGGGATGAGATCGCAACGGGGACCGAGTAGATTAAAAATGAAATTGGTTGTGTTGTTTACGCGGAACGGCCCCAATGATGTAGAAGGATGAAGGTGGTTCAAGATGTCAGCATTTTATTTAAAAAGAAATATCTTCCAAAGTATTGAAGAATATACCTACGGGTTGAAGAAAATCAATTTGATAGATGATGCAGTTTCTTAAAGTTTCTAAATATTATATTGCTTGTATAGTTTACAGGTGTTTTATTTTTGGAACTATAAAAACGGGTCATATCATCCTCATTCACCTGATTGTAAAATTACATATTCAGTACGTGGCTCCGCTTGCCCTCCTCCTTCATGCATAGGTAAAGTTATGGCGGGAAAGGTGGCTGGCGTTTTTTACGATATAAAGATTGGATGGCCCGACTGATGGGCCGGTTGGCCTATAAAGTACGCCGAAATGGGACATCATCGCCCGGCCCGACTATTTCGGAGGAAATGTGACCAAGGCCTGGGGGATAAATGTACCGCAAGATATGTCACAAGTCTTCACAAGTCAGAAGCATTTTGAGCTCATTTTACTAAAGAAACAGCAAAGAAGCTTCTTGTCTCATTCTCAGAGGCTCTTGTCTCACTTGATGATTTACAAAATTTTGCCACACCTGAAATATTTATGAAAATGTGCTATAATTTATGAAGAAAGCAGATCATAACTCTCATGAAAAATTTAATATTATATTCACCAACACCACAAAAATTTACCAATAATGAAGTATCCCACGCAACAGTCGAGTCGATACGAATGAGGGGAAGTAACTAGTAATAGTATTAGTATATAAACATAATCATCATTTTCATATTAGTGCGTAGGTACAATACAATTCAGCGCTGCTGTTTAATTCGATAAAATAATATACGCTATTAAAAAAATCTAGACTTAGATACCTATTATACTAACTTTACCTCATCAGAAATCGATTCAAAAATATGTCTTCAACAATATGAAAGGTCTTTAAAAAATTACAGTTAAATTCGTAATGATTAAAAATAACAGGAATAAATTGGCGATTTTCAAAACGTTTTCCTGTCAGTATAAAAAGTGCCAACACTCATAAAACCGTAATCCATGTAATTGATTTTTAACCGCAGAAAACAGCTCCCCTCACGAAGAGCAATCATGTCGTCAGACTGTGGACACATTTTCCCTCGACTTCTGCATAGCGGGGACCATTTCTTTTTTACTTTTTTTTTTACAGCTAGACCTTTTAAGTCTTACGATTTTGATGGGTCGTTGCCGGGACTTACGGACGAGATAAGCTGCACTTATTTCCTTATTATGAGGTGGGAGGGGGCTGATGTCGATGTAATCGTTTGACAGCCCACACCCTCTGAACGACGAGTTTTACTACCGGTAGGATAGAAAAAACGCATTTCATTTGTGGCCTCGTAAGATTTAAGGTGTACTCGTATTATGCAGCGATTCGGCGAACGATCGGATGTCAAATACATTGTAGCCAATAAAACGGGGTGAAATAATTTGATCCTTATTACTTTTTTACTTATTTACGAAACAGCTTTATTCACGCCTTCGATTTATTTATTTATTTATTCATACATTAAAAAACATTTGCAGTTTGTCATGATAATATTATCAATATAATGTTATCTGAGGAGAACCATTTCTGCACGTTGTTATGTATTTTGGAATACCGATAACTTTTTAATTGATTGACTATTTGATTTAGTAACTAAAAATATGATTTCAATATCACAACATAAACAATAATATTTGATAAAAACATGCATTTCGAAAAAAAACTTCAGCTTAGATCTGTTTATTTTTTTGTTGTAAAGTACAGATAAAAAAAACACTTTCACAAAATGTGTAGTTATAATAATAAATTTATTTAAGAAAGGTAGGTTTACATAAAAATACATATATGTGCCCCTAGTACTTTGATTTTTCATCATTTTACCAATTGAACACGAGAAGATTCAGTGCGGATGGCGCCATCTTTGGGTGCTTAATAGAAATGCCATAGACCCACCCCGCAAAAGGTGAAATTTTCACGAAAGGGGGAGCCTCATCTTCGCCACTGTTATTTCCGGAGAAGATATTTGGTAGGATGAAATATGGCGGGACAAGCCGTTACTAACACTCTACGTCTACGTATTATTACGCCATGTTGCTTCCAAGGACGCCTTTGTTCAATCTTGGAATATTACGTTCCTTCCAAATAGATGTAACTCCTTGAATACATATAAGATTCGTATAAAGACAAATTCTTCTCGTAGATTAGCTAAGTTTCAAAAGATAATTTGGAAAATAACGATTGCATATTCAATAGGTAATATACAATATTTTTGCTGTAGGTATTTCTTAAAAATTTATAAATATTATCAAAGCTAACACACGTTAAGTTCTAGGCCCCAGAATCTGAGAATATCAAATAAATGTTTTGGTATTCAGTTATCCGTTATTGAAATAAGTTGAATAATGGAAAGAAAATGCAGTAAAAACTATACAGTGGAATTTGAGAGCTATATTTTAAGATTTTTTACGATAAACTTTAACAACTTCGTAATTACTCTGATGCAAAATACTACATATTCAGACCAAAAATGATATTTGGATTTAATACTGATCTGTCACCAAGTACAATTGGAGTGAAATTTTCTCTTAGGTATTATTTAATTATTGATAGAAGAAAGTCTGTTTGAGTGTAGTTACCAGCGAAGGCATGCAAAATTAGAAAAAAAGGTTTTACCAGAATACAGTCTCCCGCTAAATATTATAATACTTGACGCCACTGCACGGCCTCTATTTGAGTCCAGGTGTCGCCAAGATACGGAGACTGCTAACATGCAATAATAATGTGGAGATATATGGAAGTAATGGGGCTCATATTCTACGTTAAGCGAGTCCGCATTATTCCTTCCACTTATCTTTTTGTTAGGAGTATTATTCCATACCCGTTTCTGCGTTCCTGGGAAACACTTTGAATATTTTCCCATGAATGATGGGATTATTTTGCAATTTTCTACCATTTTATGAATTGGTAAAATGTAGTGTCCTAATTATCTATTAAAATACAAAAAAAAACGCCATTAGATGGCTTAAGAAAATTTTACTTTTTAAAAAGGTTATATATATATTTTTTATTCAGTGACATCTATTTTGCAAAACAGTGACATTTTTACCAAAAACTTTCATGGTGTTCTATAAAATAAATGCCTACTCAAATAATACCTGAAGCAATTTTTCTTGTGTATTCTTTACATTCCTACGCCCCAAATGACTTAATTTTCATTTTGAAGATATGTTAGGAAACACGCTATCGGCTCAATAAAAATAAACCGTTAAATTAAAAAAAAAAAATTAACATAATATATTTGTATTGAATATTATCGCAATGTTATTTTCATGCATTTTTCTACATGTTTTACTGTTTTCCAAAATCCACTTACAAGCAAATTTTCAGGTGGGAGAATGTTAAAAATGGATGCATTAAGCAAAATAAACGGATCGAATATATTCAGAGTAAAGATTAACATTGAAAGAATACAAACAGATGAGTATCAACAATAAACTTTCTAGCGCCATGCCAGTTTGATACAAAGACTTTTCACATGCTGTGTAAAATGTTTTCTTATTTCATGATACACTAGTTTTCGTAATATTTAAGAAAAGCTTGTTATCACAAAAATGGCTTAAGATCCTGTGGTACTATTCTAGACTCATGTTCATTTGTTATCTCATGGGTACGAATCTCACTTTACTACTGAATTTAAAGTAGGTATCTAGCATAGTTATTTGGCGTAAATTAAACACTTACAATAAAAATACCTTAAGCAGATCCCTTTATAATAATTGTAAATATGATAAAATGGATGATTCTTTTGTAAAAAAAGTGAATTTTTTAAAAATGCTTTGCATTGCAGGAAATGCCTATTTATCCTTATAAATAAATTGTATGGACTTGTGAAAAAAATTTAATATGTTCCAACTCAGATTTATTTGGTCTTATGTACCAACAACAATTGCATGGCTAATAATATGTTTTATAAATTATGTGGGTGCACAAATGCAAAACATAGAAAGTAAGCATGTGGTAACTCGCAAGCATTTAATTTTAAATTATGGAAATAAATAATACAATAAAAACTGGTACATAGTACCCTTTTCTGTAATGTATGTATAATTTATAAATGTATACGATGTCGTATGGAGTTTCAGTAACATCTTGCTGCTAATACTCCTCCGTACTTACCCTGCATAATACATGGAGGGGATAGGAGTACAGAACTTGTGTGGAGGTAAGCGAGTACATACGTGAAACGTATTGAATAAGTAAGTACCGTGTGGTATCCATTTCAAATATGTCTGTATACGAGACATGCTCATACACACGTGCACGCGCCTTCTACATACGAGTACAATGTATCTGTAGTAAATTAGCTGCTGTGCTTTTACAAATATGGAATAACATGGATCTGCGGAACAAATGTGCATTGCACAGGTTTTAATATCTTTTCCTATTACTACAACTACACTCCCTTATTGGCACCCGGTGGTGCATAGGGCACTGCATTGATACACCAAGTACAATGAATCTTGATCATATGTTACATTAAGGCCAGGTGATCAGTCTTCAGCAACAGTCTAAGGTATGAAATAATTTTATGTGAAAATCAAATTCAAATAAATATTTTATACTGGGGATAAATCACCCCATCGGGAATCGAACCTGCGACCTCATGCATAGCGGTCCGACGCGCTACCACTACACCACAAGGCGGACAGAATAAATATCAATATGTACTTGCAAATCACACTTTTCAGTTGGGCTACATTAAGATACCATCATGTCTTATTCATAAGCTTAGCAGAGTGGGCAAAATTGGAATATTGTAGTTTGAATGCGGCCTCCACAGCGTAATGGTTAAGACGCTGGACTCATGATACGGAGGTTCAAGGCTCGTTTCCCGATGAGAACGAAATTAATTTAAAGTGATTTTTCTTAAGCCTGGGTGTTTGTGACGTTGTTCCGTAACTGGGCTTCCCGGCCTGTTGAGGTGGTCAAAGGAAATATTCAAACTTTCTACGTAAGTAAAATCTGGGCACGGATGACAAATAAGTATATAGGTTAATTATAACGTACTTACTAATTTATCAGATAAATTTATAGATGGTATGATGTTTTAAACAATCGATCCAAACAACATTTTGAGTGGATCTAAATACTGGCGAACAAAATGTGTTTTTAAAATAATTGGGAAGATAATTATTATGTATTATTATCTGTTCGTCATGTCGAAATTTTCAATCGATTGTAACATTTACAAGGCGGAATTATTGATACACTTACAGGGTGGGTGTATGTACCGAATACAGAGAGCCGGGTTCTTCGTTCTAGAGTCATTGTTCCATTACCTGTGTAACTGTGTACCTACTAGGGATCTATAGTCTATAGTCTATACATAATGCATGTACGCTGAAGGGCCCCAACCCTGCGCTAACTAAATTAGCCGCGCAGAGGAACGCATTACCCGCCATTGTCTGTCTGTAACGTTACACCGGGCCCATTGTCAGGGAATGAGGACAAAAAGTAAGGGAATTTCGACGGGGAAATGTCTTTGTCATTTAGGAATATTTCCAACTCTACGCTTTTCCGAATCTCGAAAGAATAAAGCCCCGCAACATGACAATATAATGTTACGTCGGATACACAACATTCAATAAACCATACATATTATATATTCAAATGTTTTATATTTACAGGTACGTTTCTCGTATTCATCAAAATCTCGATCATCTTCAGCTCTATAATTCGCTTGTATTTGCGATCGGTGAACCTCCTCACACCCTCTGGCGTCCTGGTCGTTCTATCCGACTTCCTCCCCTTTCTGGGGGTAGGCCGCAAGGGAAATGGAAAGCGGATTGATTAATTGTAGTAATTACCGATCAGGGTAGCAGATCTGGATGACGGTTTATTGTGGCTTCGGATTGTATATTGTATACACTAGTATAGAGAAGCCGGCGAGACGATTTCGACGTCAGCTGGTTGTGTTTTGGGAGCCAGCAACACCCGATAATCCAGACGTTTATATTTGTTTTCACTTCAGAAAGATAAAGATGGGTTATTTGGTGTAAATATTTTCTTAAGCGTAATATTGAGGCGTAAGCTTATTATAAACTGTATTTAAAAATGCTCTTGCAAGAATCGTTATTTTTGTATTTGTGTATCGACTGCTTTCAAAAAATTAAACACTTCAAATGCAGCTACTACGGAAAACAAAATAATATACTATTAATACAAGTCAAACGATGTATTCATTCATATTCTTATGTTAGTCAAAATATAAATAAAATGAAAGATTATGCGCAAACAAGAGATTTAAACTACTAAAAAAAGAAAACTAGTATAAACATACAAGTTGTAACAATTTAAGGGTAAGTCAAGATCTGTTTTACTTTCAATAAAACTTAATATGTTTGTACAATTACACTGTGGAAAAAGTTTAATCCTAATTCCATCTGGTTTACAGTTTCCCCCGCAGTAAGTGGAAGGAGGTGTAATCAAATCCATTTCCCCGGGATAACAAAGGTATCTGGTAGCCGACCAACACTCAATAGACAATGAGTTAACGCAAATGTGATTAGCCTTTGTTTGTATTTATATAGAGAGGCAATGGATGCAGCGAGAAGGGTCTCCTTCCAAAGGGAGAGGGAATTTGGAGACGTAAGAGCTGCGATATTACATCACTATTTCACACAATGGGATCATTGCAATTAGCAGAAGATAATGAAATATATTGATGAACATCAGATAAATATAATAGCATGCAAGAGTGAAGATCGATGGATTGATATATGCGTGATTTCTCTAGAAAATGGCGCTTCACTTAAATGCTTTTACCCTTCTATTATTTATATTTGGAGACGTACAACTCTGAAACAATGGACAAGCTATAAAGACTACTACAGTAATTGAAATATGGTAGGGGCAGCTCGGAGCTTAAAATAGAAAGTACTGTATCAGGAAATACAAAGAACAGCCGAAGAAGAAGAAACAATGTTGAATAATAATATAAAATATAATATTTCTTCCTAGTATCTAACTCGGTATCAAGCCCAAAGGGGTAGAATGATAGATTACTCTAACTAGATCTACCATAATTCATTAGTGGCAAGGTGCCTACTTGTAGAAATATTTTTAATTAGCATCAGGTGCAGCTACGCATACATCTGCAGCCCGCGGCGGTTTCCAATTGCTCTAAACCCTTCTAAAAATTCATAATCCATTAGCAGGGAGCAAAAACAATTACAAGGCGGGTAGACCCAGGCGTACTAACACAATAAATCTCGACACTACACAGAAGTAATAAAATATTTACCTTCGGAATTACTCCCGCGAGGTTTTCAATACTGACACTTGTTTGAACAAAGCTCCCCTTGCAGCCATCAACCCTTGCTTTTTCAGCGAGCGCACATGTTTATACAGCGGTGCTTGAGAGCGGGGGCTTTATCTAGCTGTGAACCGGGAACCATTGACTTCTAATTATTGCTACAACAATGCAACCGCAGACGCTTTTCTTTCTTCTTGTCAATTCAAACCTAAAGTCAATACGTCAACAACTTGGGGAAAATTTAACAATGTCGTTTATTTTCGCACTGTAGCCCCTGAATGAAATTATTTTTTTAAACGTTTTGTGTGCATTATGTTTAGTAAACTAATATTAATGTTTACATAATATAAAACATTACTATAAAATGTTAATTTGTTATAGAAAATAGACATTTATTACAAAATACACCTAGAAAAGTTTCGCGTCTATCTACTCTGTTCCCCTAACGCAAAAGAACAAACACATCATTCTAGAAGAGGTTTTCAAGAATATTTTAATAAAATTGTTTTGATTGTATTAGAGTAGCTTTAAATTTACGTAGCACTTGATAAATGATTAAATATTAATTTCGCTAAAATTATTTATTCTATCCTAAAACCCTCAGCCAATTACAGGACCCTTTGCATTGTACCCGGAAGACTGAATTAAATTTTCCTTAAACGACGAGAAGACGTTACACGATTATTATATCCCATAGAGTCGTTAAGTACATACCAGGATGTCATAAAGGCGAAAGAGGCATTTATGCCGAGATACATTCTCCAGAACAGTGAGATATAAACGAGTTGATCTCCGCGTAACCCTTCCATAACCTTAAAGACCCACGCTGCGGTTCTGGTGTCCTGATACACCATCTCATTCTTATGTCTTACTTCGAAATATTTTGCAGTGTTTTTTATTTTTACAACTTTATCGAAGTTTTATTTTTCAGAAAAACCGGTTTAAAATTCAGATATTATTCAGAAATGGATTAAGGAGTTTTCGAATAGTTTAAAAGCATATTTTCTCTTTTTTAATAAAATAATGCTATAGGTAATATACCTATGGCATAATTTTATTATAGTGCCTAAGTGGGTACTTGCGATGATAAAATAAAACGTTAATAACATAAAGATCTCCTTACATTTCTGCATTCTTGATACCTGACAATCAAAAACGCTACCTTGATGGCTTCCAGCTATTCTGGCAATAGAGACTCAGTGGGGGTTACTTATGTTTAATAACGAGACTGAAGTCATTTAAAGCCATTGAACTGTGTCCACGAATTTATACAAAGAAACAAAAAGGTCAAATTATTCATATTTGTAAGTTAATAAAATGTAACATCGGATATTAAAAAAAATAAATTAATAGACATCCCTAGTATATCTATTAAATTCTTCGAGTTAAATACTGTTAAAACTACTTTCTTACTTAAATGTCTTTCAACGACTCCTTGCAGTTATTGTATCTATTACAAGTATATGCAATAACGGTCTAGTGATATTGTACTAAAGAGTTTGGTTTCAAAAGCAAGCCTTTGAATTCTCTGTTCAGAATTGTGAATAACTAAAATTATTAAGGTAAAACATTCGTACTAAAATGATTTTTTAATTGGAATACCAATTATAAAATTAATTTTAGGCTAAATTATTACTAAAGCACCGAAAAGGTACTTGTCCTAATTTTATTAAGTTTTTACAGATACATATCTTAGTAATTAAGAACGGAATTTCCTCAATTATTAAACCATATAAAGAAATACAATACAATACAATAAAGTCTTCTGTTAATAGAAATTAATGTTTCCTAATTCAAAGAGCAATGTGCGAAAAATACTTTTGAATGGGTAAATAAAACTTGATCCAAATAAAAAATTTCCAGCAAATATATTTATGTTTAAATTTCAATATTCTTCAAAGTTTTCTGTTCTTAATGTCACTCACGGTAAACATTTTAAGTGCTTGCGAGATAGTAAATGCGAAGCTGCGTTGAATGTATTAAAGTTCGCATTTTATTGCGGTAAATAAATATAAATTTTGCGTTGATAGCGCTAACTGAAATAGTATTTAATAGTATGTACTTACCAATTGTTGACTTGGAGTATCGTTAACCCCGTATCTTGTGCTAATTGTTTCTTTTGGTCTTCTGAGGGGTAGGGGTGCTGTGGAAAACGGAAAATAAAAATATTAGCACAGGGTTACACAATAGAAATACTGGGATCCGGGATTTTATAGATTTTTTTTATTAATTGACAAAATAATCTAATAATCTATCATTAAAAAAAATAATGAAATTTTGAGTGTTAGAGATGCAGGTAGTTTGGCTAGTAAAAATTGAAGCGAAGAATTCAGTACAAAGTTAAGCAATACAATTTCATTGTGCGCTTTACAGCGCATACCTAAATAACTTAAACCATTAAACGACGTATGTATTGTATTATGTACATGTGTATGTAATTATACGTAGATTCTACGCACTACAAATACACACAAGTTCTATACACTGACCCGCTTTTTATACATATTATATTGTAGTTGTTGTTTTGGTTATCGACAAACCCTACAACCTCATCTACCCCAGACTCCCCGGAGGGTGAAATAGCTCTATTTTACCTCAAACCCAGCGTTACCCATAACCTCCCACCCTTTCCTGCTATCCTGATACAGGTAGCCTCTCTCGTGAATCCTTCCCCTTTATCCCGAGTCTTCCTTTCATCCTACTGTTCTCTGTTATGCAACGAATTATAAATAGAAGGTAATAGGAGGACATAAAAGAGATAAAACCTATCTCTTCATTTGTGGTTTATGTAGACCATACGTGAATAAAATCTAATTTATTATAAACGTAAGTAATCATATCTGCCTGCCAGCATTTTCATAACGAAATTAGGTATATATTAAAAATTTTGTGTAGCCAATCATTTTATAAGTTAATAAATTTATGTGTTTTTTTTTCTTGGATCTATAAAACAATTCAATTCTAAGGAAAAAATGTCCTTTTCAATTGTGCGTTTCGCAAGTGCACGAGTGAGCTGTATTCATAAAACAATTCGGAATCGAAAAATAAGGGGTAGAAGTATATTCCAGCATCTTATACCTGTACCGCAAACAGCATTGGAAACATAGTAAAGTAATCTAGTACACTCGTGGGACTTGGGATGCACATCGCGCACACACGTCACTTATATTATTCCGCTGTGCAAAACTTACAAACACATAAGCTCCTCCTCGCTGACGACCTTCTGCTTACGTATGCTCGCCTGGTAGATGCAAAGTGCTAAAGTTATATGAAAATATTGTAAATTCTGTGTTTGCCGCCTATTTCTTACAGAAACGTGGGAGAATCTAAAGAGAAAAATTAAAAACTAATAGTAGTATAACTAACTAACTAACCATCACGCCATTTCCCCGGAGGGGAAGCTAGAGAGGATAGAACGCCACACGCTTCCCTTACTTCCTCCACATTCATAAATCTTCTTATGCACGCATGCCGATTACTCCGACTTCACGTGTTGTAGTTGATCATGCCATGTCTTTCTCGGTCTTCCTCGATTTCTAAATCCTTTTAGTCGTTCTTTCATCATTCATTCGCGGATGTAAGCGAAAGGTCTTTTAGGAAGAAAAGCTAGCTTTAGTGCTTCAAGACCTCAGGACCATAACGGAGGGAAACAAGGTATTATTATTATTCATTATTTTAAGGCTCATAATGAGTTATATGTTACTCATGGGAAACAAATAATGTATTTGAAATAAATAAGAATAAAAAAAGACCTTTCTTAATTTTGACGATAATGCTTATCTTAACCTTGCATTCTGCTTTAATTTCGTCATTTATTAGTGTATACCATGCATGGTTTTACCACACATTCACCTGAGGGATTGCATTTCAACAGCATTCAATCTAATTTCATCCTTTTTATTACAACTCCATGCGTCGCTTTCATACATAAAGATTGGTAGCAGGACTCCGTTATGAACTGCTAATTTAGCCTCTTTCGATAAGCACTTATTTGCTACGACAGACTTAGTATTCCGCTCAATATTTTTATCTGACAACGGATAATATGAAGTTTTGTAATCTGTTTGTTTTTTAATCTTTGGCTTGATAGAGATTATAGTTCGGAATACATGTCTCGTGACAATCTGATGAAAAGATACAAGAATCCAGTTCTGATCTGCAGTACCAAGGGGGGTTAGTGTGTGGGATCCTCCGTACAGCGCGCGTATCAAATTTCGTTTCGAGACAACCGCAATGCAATAAACATCGCGATTTGTTACATCGCCTTGGACGGAGTGTGAATAAATTGAGGAGGAATTCTGCCATTTTCTATTTTACTCAAATGTAAAACGACCGACCGACATTACCGGTTGACACACGCCTGCATTTTTATTGAATACATATTGCGAGATTACAAAACTCGTCATGGCACTGCAAGTCACCCGGGCACAATTGCAATTGGCCTCAAACAAGTTCAGCCAAAGATAAATATTTATCAGTAAGTCTTCGGAAAACTTTGACATAATTTTAAATACCGTAAGCGATGTTATCTTAACAACTTATGTGGAAAGCAAAACTACATAATCTTATTTGTATAAAAATTCCATCGTTTAAAAGATACACCCTTGTTAAAACGTATAAAAACAGCACTTATCGATGAGATGTTATTTTAGAGATTCATTTTAAATAAAAAAACTACAAAGACATGAATACTGTTACAATTTACTGGTACAATTTCTTTGGTAAGAACGACTTATTAAAACATTTATTTTAACAAAAAATAATGGGCCGCGGTATTATCTACGTACGATAAAGGAATACTAAAAAAATCATACATTATTTAAGAGTATTATGTTCGAGACATTCATGTATACAGTATGACATCTTCTTGTATTTATGATTGCCGAGTTTGGTTTTATATTATTCCTTTTTTTTTTAAAAAAAAGTAATAATGGTAAGAAACGGCAAAACAATAAATGCATCGAAAGCTATTCACGTAAATAAAAAGCTTTTTTCTTAGCCAGTTTGTTACTGGGAGGTCTGAAAAGGTCTTCAAAGCGTTACAATATTTAGAGTAACTTTTCTGCGTAAGAATGAACTCGACACTGGATATTACAAATATAATATTATGGAGAATTATGTTTAAATATGAAATTAATGAATGCAATAGCTAAAGTTCAAGCAAAACGGTCTATTCACTGTTTGAAAACCAGTCGAGACGAGGCATTTCAAATATGTAGAATATCGTGTTGCTATAGATTGATACTTTATGGCGATTCAGTTTCAATGAACATCTCCAATCTAAGGACACGACACCGTCATTTGTTCGCTTTATCTTTCGAGAGCGGCAGAATGCCTCTTCGGTCGGCAGAATGCCTTACAACATCTCGCCAGAGTTGCATTTTGCCTTACATACATGCAACTACAGAGCATACACTGAACAGGTAGGTACCTAAAACTACATTATGGAAGTACGAAGCGTTTGTACAACTCAATCTGCGCACTTAAATCCCGAAGAGATGTTCCCATATAAAACACCGAGATATGCATTCAAATCGGTTCATTTGCAAGGAAACTATTATCTTCGCTGGCTTGGTAAGGGGAATAATACGTTAATGCTAAACAATCGCTTTTATGGGATAATAGGCTCTTCAAATCTGATCCTTGCCAAGAAAAAGCTAAAGAAGCAAATGTTTTATTGGAAATAATCACAATACGTAATTCGCTTTCAGCTCGACCAAGAAATATAAAGTATTACTTTGACACTTTTATATTTTGTATTATTTTTAGTTCATAGCCGATAACTTTGTCTGCAACTTCAATCCAATGGCTTGTTTGTCATGCAAGGAGTAGAAAAGCTATCAGGATTTATGGAATAATGAAAATTCAAGTAATGAAATTAATGGATATTCTTGGCACTATCCATTATCGACGGTGAAAATCTAAGCGACAGAATTGCATTGTTTACTGGCTCGACGTGATTTTCTCTGGAGATGCTTGGGCGAAGAAATCTCCGCATTTAAATATTTGTAAAATCAAATACCGCAAACTTCTTAATTATTTATTAATTTATACATACACACGCCATGGTATTTACATTTAACACGTTTATATTAAAATCGAAATTAAAACCTACATATAACATTAGTTCTCGAAGACATAAATTCATTATACAATACCGTTCTGTATTTTGGCAACTTCACTGCCAACACATCGGCCACATTAAATCGGAGTATATATCGAGCCATATGAAAAAATATTATTTTTAAACATAGTTTTCGCTTAAAAAAATAAGCTTGCCATTTATTATTCTGATTTAAATTTATTAAAACAAAGACCACGAACTTTTTGAACCTTTTTTTGTTCATTTAAATAATAAATCGCAAAAAAAATACCGAAATAAATTGTTTGAGACTGCCCAAAAAAGGCAACCGGTCCACACAACTTCAATAAAAGCAATATAGAAGAGTTTTCCAGTATTTACCTCGGAGGGAAAAAACTCTCAAAATTCTTTTGAAAAGGAAAAAAGACCACATAAGTATGGAAGAGGTAAGGGTTAGACAAGAGAATTGCGAGGCGGGGGACATTTATTCTGCCCGGGAGACTCGTAACCCCATCGTCCGCACTAGGCCCGCAGGAACACCAAAAGGTTGGGGCAAGTGCGTAGCTCCATACTTGGCTGTTCCGATGGTATGCTAATATAATGGTTATACAAGCCCTCTTCTTTATCTGCGCTCCGGATCAAATCTTAGAAAATCATGTGTGGTTCGGGTAAGTTATTGGAGAAATATAGAAATGGGAGGAAACGTAATCTTTACAGCACCGTTATACGGACCAAACTGATTTCCAGATAAATTCGAAAATAAAACCAAGAAAAGCAGTATATTCCGAAAAGCGTAATCTAAATTAACCTCTACCTCAGTTTTATACATATATGATATGTATATTATACAGAAAATATTTTTTCTTAACTAAACACAAGCAAATTTATTTAGTTTTAAAAAATATATTTTAAAAGTTTGATGTATCAGGCTCACATAAAGCTGGAAGATATTCATGTCTTTTTCATCGTATAAACAGCCCCGGGGTTTGCATTGTCTCGCGGGGCTCAAGTCATTTCAGTTCATGGATGGACGAACATCGATATGACACGTAGTTAGGATGGGTAAAAGGCCGCGAACTTGCTGTGCCACGATACGCCGAGACAAAAGAGTAGTTTTCTTTCCGTGAACCAGAAAGGTTTTAAGAATTCGATTGTGAAGTCGACATTCCAAGTAAAAATCAAATAAGAAGTAGATATATTGATATCTTTCATTTTCTTATTCGTGTGTATTTTTTTCTGTATATTTTTAGTAATCTTGGATTCGTGGAAGGGCGTGTGCATACAACCTGTCAGCAGTTCGTCAAGTCCTCAACAGTTGACAAGTACAGCACGCGACAGCCCTAAATCTCCATGCGGACCAATTACCCTTGAAGACGTATTTTATCGGGACGAACCGTCTTAAAACGTCGACTGCTATTTGTCCAATGGAAAAAAAACAATATTTGAGATGGAACACAGCAATCTAAATAAATGAAACATAAAATGTTTAAATGATGTAATCTCTTCGAACTATATAATAGGTTTATATTATTAAACAAAAAAAACAACATAAAAGTTCAGTGTGACTAATATTTTTTATGGCATTTTTAAATAATAACATTTGGATATTTTACTCGTACTAAGCTTTTTTCTGAAAATCACCGCAATCATCATTTAATTTTTTTTTAAATTGCATCCATTTATGTTCCTTTTAAATGGGCGTATAAAAGTATTTTTAAAGTTGATAAATAAAAACTAAAAAATGCATTAATTAATTAACACATAAAATGAGATAAGGGAAATATTTTTTATTGGTAAATATGATGATGCTTAATGTACAGAAATTAGTAACGAGCGCCAAACATAATTTGGTTGAAAATTTATACGAAATGGCAGTGGACAGAATGAATATCGTGGAAAAGAAAACAAATTGACGTCGTTTCTCCGCTTCTTTTGAAAAACATTCGACACACATCAAAAATACTTTAATCCCCGCTCCACAAATCTGCAGCCTATGTAATCCATTTACTGGGGACACATAACGCAGCGCAGATATATTCTTTCGGTAAACAGAAACGAAAGGCTTTGCCGGAATCTGAATGCGAAATCAGAGGACCCCGTACATTGTCAACATGGAACGGGCGGTAGAAGGGTAGAGGAGCACTTGTCCTTGCTCTGTGTTTTTTTATTTTAATTTTATTGTCCCGATTCGGATACGCGGTATACGAGTCTATAGAACCGAACCCCATCACATTGTTTCTTCTCCTGCGTATTTAAATAGGCCGCTCTATTTTTTTGCGGCTTTTTTCGGTCGCGAGGGTTTTCTGGTAACTGGAAAAGATACATCTACCAGATAACGTTTCTATTGGAAAGTTCAGTAGTTTCAATTATTGGGTATGTAAATTTTTGTGGGTAGCGTTCTTTGAGAAACGATTATTTTTTATTGATAAAAATCCTACATAAACTACTATCAGAATACTGCAAGAATCTGAGCTTGTTTATTTTGAGGGCATCCAAACGACAAGAATTTGACCTGAAAAAGTCCTAAATGTTAGTTCTTTTGTCAGAAGAGTAGTTTTAATTTTTGATTACACTAAGTTTAAAGTGACTTATGTTAAGTAAATAAAACCTATATTGAAGCAGAATTCTTAATAGGTAAATGTCACAATGTCTGCACATTGATTCATACCTAGGATATTTTCAATAAAAATGATTATGATTCTAAATGCAACAAAACATCGAAAATACCTCGATAATTAAACAAAACCTCGAATCTGTCTGCCGGATGGATTTTTTCCATTCCAGAAGAAGATAAGTATTTGTCTACTGCATAATGAATTTCTGCCGAATGAACATGAGGGGCGAATATGATTAAGGAAGAAACTGCGGGATTGTCTGGGCCATATAAAGAGCGATGTTTACACGCAGCACAGAAGCTGTAGCAATCTTTCTATGCTACAGTACTCGTATATACTGCGACATAATAGGACACGCTGGGCAGAATACATGAATACTAAAGAAGAGATGCCCAATTCGATTCAACCCTCACACACAATACGTTCTTAACTAAATGTTACTTCAATCTGTGGGACGGAATATGAAAAACTAAAGAATCTGTTAAAATAAATCGATTTTCTTTCTTCTTCTTCGTCTTTTGCCTCATGCCAATCGTTTGCTTTTATGCGGAACATGTGGACATTACTAGATAGTATAATACTGTCCTCATCACACGTCAGTCTCGCGTCCATACGCTTCGCAGAGTACATACGAAAGATTGCCATTGACGGTCTGCCAGGAAGGCTGGCGTAAAAAAGAGGCAGCTTGGGTTCAGTTTCTACTCAATGAACTAGTATTGTAAAAACATTTTTTAACAAAATTATTCATTTAAGAGCATATTTATTTATTTGACCCTCTCAACAGGCCAAGAGGCATAAAAATAGAGAAGAATAGTACCACAAACGCCCATGCTTAAGAAGAACAAAACACAAGCTTTAAATACTCGTAATTGGGTGCTTTGCAAAAAAGAGACATAGCAAAAATTCTATGATGATAATACAACAATTGAAATACGAAACATTGAGTGATTTTAGAAAAATGTAATAATATTTTGAGATCTCTGAAATACGTATTTGTTTATGCTCACTGTAAAAATGTCGATTGAAATGAATACAAAATCAAAACCATTTAATTTTATGCGTGGAGTGGCGCATAAAAAAGGTTTTCATACATTATATTCGGAAATAAAACCATGTACGTTTTTGAAAGATTGTACATCGCTGTTATGATTGCAAGAATGAATATTTCATTTGAATTTTTTGTCATCATTGTTAGACGCTATTCTTATTTTCTGAAAACGAGGTAGTCTAAATTCATAAATACATACAAAAACTTGATCATTTTTATTAAAGCAACTTGCAGACCCTTTGTAGGTCTAAAGGAACTTTTTACTTTCGTTATATTGACCCGCATATCATTTTGTATGTTGGAACTATTTTTAATAAAGGGATGCAAGTTTTTTAAAAGAAAAATCACCTAATTACATTAATTTATATAGTTACCTACAAAAACACTCGGATATACTATTTTAACCTGCAAGGCTGATAACTCCTAGCGATCCAACACAATATTAATATTGTTTAACGAATTGACAAACAAAAAAAAACGTTGGTTTTAAGAATATCTATATGTATTTAATGATAATAATACAATTACTGACCCCTTAAATAAATATTAGAACTGTGTTAGAAATAGAAAGATGTAAATCGAGGTGTAATATTATGCCTAGTGGTATATTTAGTTTGATTATAAGTCTAAAAGTTGATGATATTTAACCATAATTATTATTTTCGCTGTTTATTAGTTAAAATTCTTCAGGCCCAAAATGCTGACACAAAATACAGGATTAATTAATGCATAACTCGATTGCATGGATGCACTATCATTGGGATGCATTCGCTTCATATATCGGTTGGACAAAGCCATGTCGTATGTAAATACAACAAATGTTCTACGATTTGAAACAATTCCATATCAATAGGCATGCGACCTCGTGAATACAATTAAATGTGCAAATAATTCAGGATTTTCCACAGTGGAAGAATGAAAGGCTAAATAAGATAATTCATGAATTTAGCTGACATAATTAAAATAATAATTTGTTGCAGTATTATAATGCTAATTTTGTATTGTGCGTTTCAGAGGGATACATTAATTAAGTCAATAAACCATTATGCACGTTATTTCGTTGAAATTAAAGTCAGAAATACCAGGAGTTCAGAACGATGTGGGGTGAGGAGATGTTACTCTGAGTGTATTCTGCGATCCGCGTGTAATGCATGTAACCAATTTCACACGTGTCACTCAAAAACTGTGACGGCGCACCACAGCGATATCCTATGTGCAGCCAAGTCGTGCGATGTACATTATTATTATAATGGCCATGAGGTATTTGCAGAAATAGAAATATGGGAACGAGATTAGAACTAATATAAATACGAAATCATCATTTCACGATTACCTGATAACCGGAAAACGTTTTTCATTAAACAAATGCATTAGATTTAAATAAAAAAAAGAGTAAATTTCAAAAAGTATCCATGTGCATTGTGCATACAAAGTATATTATAAAGTCCAATAGTAATACATCTTAATTTTTAGAAGTTTTTTTCGATGATTAACAAAGATTATATTTTAAAATTGTTTTATCCCCTTTGTCTAAAATCACGTTCCTTATTTTAGAATCAAGACCACCATCTTTTCTTAGTAATTCTGTAAACAACAAAGTCCCCTATGCATTTTTATTTTCCTATTTTCGGCTGCCTGCTTTTTACATTACATTACTTTTAGATGTAAGAGCAGGGAAGGAGAGAAGGAGGTGAGGAACTAGGGTGGGGGTGGTGGTACCAGGAATTGTTTATTCGATAGCAAAACACGTTTCTAGGGGTGTGTAGTTCATTACATCAAACGTGGAACCTTTTCTCTTTAAACGGAAATTCTACCAAATAAAATCAAAATGCTATATCGCCATTTCAGAACGTTTCTACTATATCGTGAGACTTGGCATTTGAACGCGTGTACATTCTTTATTTTCCTATCGTTCGCATTAAATTTGTGCTACCTGAAAACTGTTTCAAGTAAAACTATTTTGAGCTTGCAAAGTATTTAAAAATTTTAATGACGCAAGTTAAATCAAATGAAATTACGCCACATTACAAATTAATGTATCATTAGGATAAGGACATTGATTCACGTTTTTCACCTTCTAAAGATAAAGGAACAAAATAAAAAATAAAACATAGTAATGAACAAGTACATAGCGTTAAAGTCAAATAAATGAAATATTTAAAATTTAAATATTTCATAAAATGTCTTGCGCTTGCCTTGGACCAGCGCTGAAGCATGAGAATGATCATCTTGCCTTCATGTTACAAATGATCAAGATTCACTGCATTTGGTGTACCGATTCAGTACCCTACGCACCATGTTGCCCGTTGACTACACGAAGGAAAAATTATTATCAGTTTCCTCACAACTCGTTTTAAGAGATATACAAAAAAATAGAAAAGCGCATTGAAAAGAAATGATTCTAGGTCGAGAGTTGAACCCGGGACCTCGAGTACGGTGCGCGCATCACGCCAAGTAAAACAATGATTATATTTAATGATGGAGCCGAGTTAAATAAGTAATGGTATCAGGGCTACACGCGGAGAAGGGAGGTAACGCCGAATGTCTAGGCGTGTCCCGAGCGTCGAGCTGACGGTGCGCAATTGACCGGTCGGCGGCGCGGCGTGTCGTGGGAAGAACGGTAACGCCTCGGAGCTAACGAGTCGCCTGAGGCTATATAATACCCCCGGCATTAGGTGTATCATGATTTGAAGGGTAAAAAATAGAAGATTAAGTAGAAGAAATGAAACGTCAGAAGTTAGAAGAGAGAAAAAGTCACTCTACAAAAAAATACGACCTATCTATGATAAACATTCAATTTTTTTTTTTATTGGTTACTTTACGTGTTTTTGTGGCTAAACAATCCAGTAAAATCTTTATCAATGAGAATTTCGGCATATTAAATATATTTCATAATATGCTGAAATCCATCATGGAAATGCATCATGGATAAAAATGTAATTAAGAAAATACGCATGTTGAAGCTGAACAGTGAAAATCTTAGAAAAAAGGATATGGTGAAAATTTTTGTTATTTTACCAAATTAGACAGATTTGTGAATGAATTTTATTTTAATGTAATATTTTTGCAAATATCTACGTTTCAGTATATTTTTACCTTATCTTCTTTATATTGAATTTAAATTAGATTACTTGCATATATAAACATATATCTTTATGCACACATACATACATGTTATTATATAAAGGTATGTACATTTTATATCAAACAGAAATTTCATTAAATTATAAATAAACCAACAAAGTGGTAAAAAAGTTTATGGAGGTGTCACTCAATTTGGGATAGATATTCGGAACGAATATTCAGATGCAAAATGTCTGGATGTACACGCCTTCATTTCAAATGAGTTACATCAAATGGCAATATTCCGTTTAAAATTCATTCCTGACGTAGCTTTGTTCAGGATATTTCAATATTCGCGTAGACATTGGTAGCGCGGATCGTAGCGCTATAGGCGTAGGAGAAGCGTGGAGTGGGGCACAAAAGCTACGCCGAAAACTGAAATTTGACGTTTTGACAGGCGTCGCGTCGGCGGCGGCGGCGTCGTGTATTGCCTGGCGGTACCGGGGTACGATAAAGCCTATATCGGAACGGTGTAGACTAAATTATCACACTCTCATTGCAAATCATTTCTTTAAATCAATTGTCTTCGTGTCACGTAACGACTGTTATAGATACACAGTAAAACTTTTAAAGCCGTAGTAATTTGAATCTACAAAACAACTTTGAAAAATACTTTAGCAATATGCAACATATCGATTTAACACTCATGTAATTGCAGTTATATCTATTATACATAGAATGATATTTTATCTCTGAACCATTGTTGAATTGCTTGTTTTATGATTTAGATATAAGATTAAATATTTTATCACTTAATATGGAAGTATAACTACTACAAGTATAACCCATTTTATTAGATGATATTGCACGTTATTCCACATTCTCAATGTACGCATTAACGTGGCGTTTGTTTGGTGGCAATTCCACGCGAATTATTTCCAGAAAATACTCCAAGTAATGATACCGGGGAACGAATGACAGGCAAATTGAGAAAATCGCTTTGAAATTATCCACTGAACCATCACAACATGCTATCCTGATACAAAGCTAAATAACCTTTATGTGGAAATCATTTTAATAGCCTGATTGGAACATGCAAATTGTAAACTGTACAAATTGATGGAAACCTAATAATAAACATTAACAGGTGTGATACAGTGCAATGTTAAAAGTTTATCTTTTTTGATAAAGTGTCATACCTTTTGAAGGTTTTTATTTAAACTTTTTAGGTGTGTAAAGAATAACATTTTTATTTTTTAATTTCTCTCCAATCTAATCTAAGGAAAATGGTTGAACGAGTACGAAGCAGCACGCCATAAAGTCTAGGTAATGGGAGAACATAGGGTCCTTAGATGACGATGCGTGTTGCTTACTCGTGAGTACCAAAACCCAGGTACACAACACCGGTGATTGCTGCGCAAACTGACCGCCCTGAGATCCAAGATAACAAGGCGCATAATAAACCTAAAGGCGCCATTTTTATGCACTTGCTTGCATAATGCAAGACCTTATCAATGCTTATTTATTATGTTGAATTTTACACAGCGCAGCGCTTTCCGTGAAAGTGCGCGTGCAAATAATATAACCAAAGCGGCGCTCTAATAACTATACCATACATATTATATTAAGCTCCTGCATTATTAAATGAACCATCTCGGGATATTTTCCCTTGCAAAAAATATACGTTAACTACCTATTTAAATTACTTTTTAAAGTAGATGTTTGAAATGTAGTAATTTCTTTCATATTCAATTTTATATCAGAATACTAACTATTAGAGATAATCCTTTTGATGCTAAATTATCGATGGCCCGGCGGCAAAACAATGGAGGCACATCCTTTACAAGTGTAATAGACATATCCCTTCAGAACCCTTTCAGTCGTACCTATAGAGTGCTACGGTGGCGTAGCGGTCTACAAATTACGGTATTTCATAATATTCTGAGCATATTCAACATTCATGCAGACGAGCCAATGGCGACCACCGCACCTGCCGTTTCCCTTCCCTTATATATTTCTCTGGGATATCTTAGTAAAGATAGAGAGTATCTACCTTTGTGAAGGCACGGGATACATATTTTACTACGAGAGTCGCCTGAGGCAAATATCCGTATATGTATAACCGTTGAAGAGCATGACATGGGTGCCGCGGGTTACGCTTTTGATCGCAACTAAACGTGACAACTGCCCTCATATAAAACAAACGACATGTTAAACGTTCATACTTAAAACATAATCTAGTAAGTTTTAGTTTTTAGAAATATCCAAGATAAAATTTTCATTTATACACCGTTTCCCACGATGAGACCGCGAAACTCCAGAGGGTGATTATTCATGATATTCTGAGAAAAATTCTTAATAAAGTTTTTCAAAAAACTCAATTCTAATTCTTTAAAAAAATGATGAAAATTATGAATAAAAATTCACGCGTGTAATACCGTCCATTTTTGAACTGGCTAAACCACGTGAAATGCACCCAATTTCAGATATGAAATTCGAATTTTGAATGTCCGCACAAGGCAAGGCGTTCGGTGACCAGAGCGGACCCCCACTCCTCCCCGCCCAACCGCCACCCCGCCACCGCTAGCATTTCAAACAGAAGCCAGTATTACATAGTCGCTTTTTTTTAATTAATTATTAAACTTTATAAGGATTTTTTTCTCAGAATACCATGAACAATCACCCTCCAGAGTTTCGCGGTCTCATCGTGGGACACGGTGTATATAAGACAATATAAGCATAATATTTCAAGTTTAAAATGTAAAAAAATTGACCAGAACTGGTAATAATATTAAAATAACGGTACATTTACGAGAGATCTGAATGCAGTGCATAAAAGCATTGAATAAGTGGTAGTGTGCATTAACCTGTCTGTTCATAAACTAAGTCATAATAATAAACGTTAGTTTAGGACCTCTTAAAAATGTACAAATTTGGAAGTAATCGAGCTTCGATATTCCCGATAAAAAGTTTATACATTCTAGTAACCATAAAGTTTGGATTCGAATCGAATGAAAAGTCTGTAGGATTTTAATAATAATGGTCATATAAATTGTTACAAGACGTTCTATAATATTACCATGGTCAAACAATAAAAAGTTTGGATTCGAGTACATTTTAATAATAAAATTAAATATTATTTATTAATAACTGGCTCGAAACTGAAGGGGATCTTACACTAATGTCAATAATGCATGTTTTGGAGTGTGCGCGGAAGAGTTTTTGTCTAATGCCGCGAATATGGTAATGCTGTTTTCCGATGGCCATGTACCGATATGTCACTGTCAAAGTCTTGCCGTCTCACTCAGCCCGTCTTCAGGGGAACGCAACTAGTTACTTTAACAAATTAGAAGAATAGTACGGATTTCTCGAGATAATAAAATAAAATAATTTTCATCTTCTCCAAATCATAACATTGAAATAATGCAATACAATGATTATGTTCATGATTACGTTTTTAGGATTCGAGTGGGAAATAATACGACCGCAATTCCGTTTGAAACAGTGAACAAATGTTTTACGCAGACAACTGTTGATGTGGTTCCGAGCCGCTTTCAACGACAACTTTCAACAGCCGTGTTTAACTAACACCCTACTCTGTGTTCACAAATAAATATCTCAACAACCCGCGGCATGGACGAATGTTCGTATTCTGAGATTCCAATAAGAAAACATCTCCGTACGTAAATATCTTAGATCTTAGCAATGAAGCAGCGACTACTCGGGAAACAGAAAAGTGGTAGATTTAATCATAGACTATCATCGGCCACCGAACTATTCGTCTAGTGACCACTGGTGAAAGCATTCGATGAATATCGGAGAAGATTTTACGACAAATGTTCAGCAAAATGATCACAAGTTTAGGCAGCTATCCAAAATCAGATTTTTCGCGTACACTGTGTGACGTTAGAATTATAATTTACGACCCTCTTATTAAGTTATCACTCTCATTTGCCATGAAACTGAGCGTTATTAAGTGCTGTAAAAACGAGCCACCAGCCAACAGCATATTCTGAGGTGAATAATAACGACAGTTTCAGTTTTTTTACCCAATGATTTCCTAATAGAGTTACCTAATTACAAATGTTTTAAACAAATAACAGGTAGTGAAAAATACGTACTGTGTACATGGTGTATTTTCCATTTTAATTATTTAGTCGCAGAAAAGATTATTTGTTTATTTTCAGCCAAGCGACGACGATATTTTTAATTTGCAAATACCAGGGCAATATGAGTCCGCAGGAGGTGGAAATTAGAGGATTACGGTCAACATATGGGCAAAGCGTCCATCGAACCGGCATCTGACGGGGCCGAGGCAATAAATAACCCCCTCCCTTCGTGTAGGGGTACGCGCCCCCCGGTCCGCTATTTACAAACCTTTTTGCATTTACGTACAAAAAGTTTTCGGGAGGAAAAACATCGTCCCCAGGAAGAACAATCTGGAGAGCTATTTGTGGTGGCCAACAGTCGAACAAAACAAAATTTATACGAACGTCTATTCCCGAATAAAAGGCATTCAAACACTCGGAATAACGTAATATAGTACATTAACATAGCGTAAAATTTACCGATAGTACCTATTGCATTCCTGGGAAACATTTTTATCAGTGAAATTAAACAGCAAAGTTTGTAGCTTGATATTTAATTCTCTAGTAATCTTGTAGCAAACATTTGGGCACACTCAATATTATGTTCATTTGTAATCTTTTACAAAATAAAATCAAAATCAAATCAATAAAAAGGTAGGTATATACCTATACACACATATGTGTATTAATTAACTGCTGAGAAGAACCAAAAAGATTTCGATCGATTTTTAATTGTTATGTATGTGTATCATTAAGTTTTGTTTAGACTGTTAAGATAATATGGAAGCTGAAATAACTATAATAATTTATTAATTAAATGTCTGTCTGGTATTTTCTTTGATAAACACCTTTTCGCGGACCAATAATTGATCACCTAGTTGTAACAGATACAGATAGTGTAACGATATGTAGAAAAATACAATTCAGGACCACGAATAGTCACTTCAATTAAATCAGTGTTAAAATGGGCGATGGTTCGTGATACCAGCGTACACCCATCGATATTTCACAAGTATTTGGCTCTGTGCACCCGCGTTATTTGTGAGCCGCAAATGAGAAGAATTTCCTCCAAAACGGGCGCTCATAGAAATGTTTATACAAGGCGGGAGTTTGCCAAATAACCACTGTTGGAAAACAGGAACAAATATACATTATAGAATAGTGCAGTAAACGTATAATAATGGAAATATAAGCCCTCTTATACTGGTTTTATGCTATTATTTAAAATAAAAACGTTTTATCATTTTAGATGCAACTCTGTAGTGTACAATTTAAAAAAAAAAATGTTTGGTAATTTTAAAAAAACATTAGCATTCATTAACAAAGGTCGGTATTTGATAATAGTCGAGTAAATATAAGGTTTTAGATTGCATTAAAGACACTTCAGTATTGTGCTGCTATTTTACTAAGCATTTTTTGTGATTTCGTATTTTTATGGAATTTGGATCCTGAGAAAAGCCTAAATTTGCTATTTTACGCTAAACAAACAATGATCTTTTGGTGATACTTAATATGTTTATCCAAGGACACTCTACAATAAATCCCTAGTTAAAGGCATACTGTAAGTGTATTAAACGAGACTTAGAAAATCGCATTTTGGGAGATTTTAAATATTGAATACTTTGTAAAAAAAAAATCCAATGATTGTCATTAATATTGTTAAAATCGTTGTGTACAAAACACTTGTTCTCCATTGCTTCGTTACCCCTTAAAATATTATTTCACTGCTCAGTTGGATAATTAAAAATCGGGGATAATTGTCAATAGTGTTTTCCAAGTATTTACCTTTTATATTCTAACATTATCCTCCGAATTGAAATTAATGCAACTTACTCCAAACAAACATTTATATTGACTGCTGTATAAATTGTATCATGGAATGTATGGAATCAAATTATTTTTAATAAATAAGTATCTATTGTTTGGTCTGAGTTATTTTTGATGAAACTCGGGTTGTCTTTTAATCTAAAATTCAAACAAACACATTTAGGGAGAGATATTATTCCAGAGGAGAAGAAAGTTGGTGGAGGTAACATTTTGTTGTAATCCTCCTGCGCACTTACACTGATTGAAATGTCTTCGTGGTGCGACGTTCGGATCATTATTCATTTTCAGAGTCTCAGACGATTTAGCTCTGTGTTTAGACCATCGCCTTGGAAATAAAGCCCCAGCTTCGAATTTCAGCGACAAATTTATTAAAACTGTTTCACTACTATTGTGCATCTGGTCTGTATAAATTTGAGAAAATAATATTCTGAAATTTACCGAGTACTTACTGACTGTGTAGACAAGTAGACAACACATAGATATCCAAGTTCCTCAAAGGCAGAGATACAAGAAATATGTAAAAACGCGTCCTCTAAAATATTAATGCTTTTTATTTTGCTTAATAGGTATGTACTTCGTTCTCACTGCTTATTTACTATTATTGCAATTAAATTGTAATCGCGATCAAGATTTTGCAAAAAACAATACGAATACATGCGGAAAAGCAATGAAAACAATGTAAAAAATAGTAAAAGGAATGATCTGTGATTGTCTCCCGAGATAAAGAACGTTTTCGATTGTCGAAAGGTGTGAACAACACGTGTCAATATAAATCAATGTCAAGTACTCTCCAAAGGAAGGAAGGAAGAAGAACTCGGGAGGAAATTCATTCTTACGGTTGGTTCCCATTTTCCCTAAACTCTCCAGAACCGAGAGGGTTCACTCGCTATTTAGATGTCTATCTTAACAGCCTCTATATCCAATAAATGCTATAGAACCCGTTTAAGCCCAGCCAAAACGAGACCGACTGGAAATGAAACTCCTAGTCCCACGAGCATAAACTCGAATAAAAGATTTTGAACGAGTATGCTCTTATGTAGATGTTAGAGATCGCGATTAGACTTTTCGTTACCTTAAAGTGCACGCCATTGTGGGCCGGAGATGTAATTGTAACGCCTGTTACAAGCTACTAAAAGGAAACCAAAAACCCAGTATCTAACCGAAAGAAAAATTTCTCCACCTTTTATTTTCGACCAATTACTGGCTTCGCTTTTCAGATCCTTTGCCGTGATGCCGTTTCGCCGGTCAGGTATTAGCATATACAATGTCGTAGAGATACGCTAGTTTGAGACTCGGCCGGTCATTTTATCGGCCGATATCCACGCGGCCGTAGACCAATGTGTGCTAAAGCGGACATTAAGATGTTTATCTCGCTACCATTTAACAGCAGTTTTTTTGTTTGCTAAGCCCTCAACGTGAGAACGGATATCCTTAAAATAAGAATGATAACAATAGTAAGCAGACTGGAATTTAAAATCCTATAAAAATTTCAATATCTAAATATACTTCTACGTAATTCAGTGATTTACACGATTTAAAATTATACGTGCTTATGCTGTTTGTAGATACCTAGTCAAATAGAAGGCTTCATAAGCAATATCGCTTGACCATCCAACAACTAAGTCCAGTTAATTCCTTCCAAATGAGTTGGCATTTTAATCCCGGCATATAGACGCCCTCTCTCTGTCCGACTTTAATCTTCGCTAACACCATTCGGATTCTATTCAGATTTGAATGTGCTTTCAATGATATTTTCATCATTTTATTTGGATAGAAACGTGGAAAATCAAGAATCTTAAGTTCTCCTATTATCTGTGAAATAATAATGATGTTAATGCGTAATTACACAATAAGTCTTAAAGATGTAATAAACACATAATGTTTCAGATTCCTAGAATCTTTGTTTTCGTATAACCCGCGATTACAGTATATTACGTCACACACACAGGGTACAAATAAATTTAATCATATCTTCTGCGGTTCAACACGTTGCACATAAATCCACATGCTCGGTAATAATAATTTGCAAATAGTCGTATAAAGTCCCCTCCCGTCGGGAGAGGGGTCCGCTCCCAGAAGCGTTTAGGCGGGAAAACTTGCGCGGAAAACAAAAGCGCGCTACTGGCCCTGGGGATTCATTCGGGAGAGTTCTGATGAGCTCATTCCGACGTGTAATTATTTCGTTTAGCCGATTGCAGATGCCGCTCCCTCCGCGCCGATCCGCGGGAAGATTTATGGCCGAACGGCAAAAGGGTTGGCGGGAGAGAAACGGTACCATGTACCACCAGCCTCGCGACACGGGACGACTTGTCGGCCGCCATCTTTTGAAGATGTATAAGGTACAATTAAATGCCGTACGGGAACAAACGATACCTACCTCGGTAGAAACTGCGCGAGCTAATTTATAAGCTTGTTTATTTCAAAATCGTTCGCTAAATTCTTTCAATCGAGTTTGTTGTTTTCCTAATATGGCAAGGGGGTGCCATTCCACTTAAAAATAGCAAATGTAATTCGGACGAATTTGTACAAGTACAAGGGCAGCAGAAATAGGTTGGTTAAGCCGGTAGCACCGAGAGGACTTCCCAGGGGAGCGCGGTCACCTGTCAGCCGGAATTAAAGGATGGCCCCACAGCCGTACTCGTACCCAGAGCTCGGCCGCAGGGCTTACGGCCGGCCGATGGAAGACACGTAATACATCCCTAGTATCAAATGGACACTTGTGTCGGGACATTTAAAGGCTACCGAAATATTTTCATTTCGTACTGTAAGTCTTGGATCGGTTTAAATTAGCAAAATTGTTAATTGAGCAAAATTGTTTCTAAAATTAACACTTTATTTTACGGAATTAAACATAAATTTTGATATGATCTAAATGTTAGAGCTTATCCAAACATTTACGAGCAGAATTTGCAACGAAATATAGCTGTACGTAGTAACTACGCGATCGTTTGTTAAGTTCTTTGGTCAGTAGCATTACCTTATTTGTAATTACATCAGGGTGTAAGTAACAGGACAACACGCTGAAGGTGGGAATGTTGTGCTTTATAAACAAAGATGGATGCAGGCAAAAAGATCCCTCGCTTTTCCTCTCCTGACTTGATCTTTATATACCTACATAGAAACGTATAACCCTTCTATGTCTTCTGATCCCCGGGGAGGCTTATATTAGTGTTGACTTCTCTTATCGGCGCTGTTTCCCGTGTAGGTTGAAATTTAAGGTTTATTTTTATTCAAGAGATAGGTTTCAAGTTTGTTTTCACGTTATTTACTTTTATTATCTTATAATTGATCTTCTTTTTGAATTTATTCTACAAATTTATACAGTGAAATGGGGATTATGTCGCAAGATAAAGAGTAAAACTAAAATGAAAGAAAGGTGACATTAGATTTTTAGGAGAATTATTTCATGAACAAAATCTAAATCATCCGCGTTAAGTTTTGATATTACAGATTTATTTAAGACTGGAGTGTTAAATGATTTTTTTTAAAAGTAAAAGAATAAGACAACCCTCCACCGACATTTGTGAGACTTGAAATCCCATTTGAAAACATTTTGCATGTTTCCCTAATACCATCATCGTCCCCTTTGCGGTTGTTAAGATAAGAAGTTATTCGTCCCAACGGTGACGTGGTAAAAGCCTTAGTGGTCTAAGTCCGAGGTCCCAGGAGACCAGAAACCAGAAGATGTAAACTAAATAACGTGCTTTTTAAGATGACTCTTTGCTTCTCAGGAATTCAATAAAGAAAACACTCTATGCAACCAAAAGGTTATAAAGCTCGTTTAAGCTATTATAGTAATTTTGGGACAAAATCGTGGAAGCAAGGAAAGTGTCCCACGACATGCAGAGTGATGTTGCGTTTTACCCTCTCTGCCTACCTCTCCGGAGAAATGAAGTAATGGTTGGTTATTTAGAATCGATCAGCGAAAAGATATTAATCAATTTTCATTGAAAAATATAATACTTAAGGCTTCTATTTATATTTTCAAATTAACCTCGGTGTATTACATTTTCGTACTTTTATACTTTTTCATTAGTTAAAACACGGTATCATAAGAAAGTAGTATTTCAATGTGTAAGTAATGTAAGGTATTATACCAATCTTAAATCATTCTTCGTTTCTTGGTATTGTTGAGTCCCGCAATTTCTAAGATTTTCAAACTAAGTAAGAAGAACATTACGAGGCTGGTGGTCTCTTAATACTTGACATTAATCATAAAACATAATGCTTAGAGAGGATGAAAAGCCATGATACGTCGGCACCGATTGCACTCAGCGTCCAGGGATTATTCCCGTTATAAATGGATGCCTTCATATAAGGCCGCGTGAGGTAGTTTGGGACCCTTGGCGCTCGGCGGTCATCCTTTATGTGTGTCCAGCGGAGGGGAGGGGGTTAATGAGTCGTGTGCCTAATCCAGGGATGAGCCCGATGGGCTAGCAGGGATCTCGCCTGATACTGCAATCCTCAATGATATATTATTTTTTATACGCCGTGTCTCCAGATAGCCCCAAAGGGAGGGCACTAACCACCCTCAGAATGGCGCTACGATACCAATGTACAAAAAAACTAAGCAGTTCAAATATTTTTTAAGCGAGGAAGCGCACTCGATCGATTGAAGTAAAGTTGCATTCGCGTCAATCGAAATGTATGTTTTCATTATGCGGTCTCATTTGACCATATATGTCTCTTCGTTAGTGGCTATATTTGGCGGCCGCCTTATCTCGAAGCCCGAGTCGCTTTAAAGGACTTTAATTCATCGCTTACCGGTCGGCCTATATGAGAAGGCGGCTGATTTCTACAGACTGCGGCAATTAATTACGTACGATCGATCAAGCGGCAATCGTTGCTACATAATAGTTTACCCTTTTTAATGTACACAAAAGAAAGTGGCGGGCATATCTCCTTTAGCCAACATGTCAAGGCTCCGCCGGACAAGCTCTCCTCGTATCATCTTACTAGCCTAAGTGATTCAGCGGACCGCTAATAGCTAATATCTAATGGACGCTCGATTACTTACGCAACATTACACAGCGTTCCGTGACTCGTCCGATCCGATGGTGTTCATGTACAACCTAGACTGCGTATCTATTCTGCTTTCTAATACAAATTAGCCATTTTCTATCCGAGAATTTATAAAGAAACTCGCTTATTTACTTGTATATTTTCGTTCCATTAATTTTTCTTAATCATTAAATCAGTAGGTGACTAGCGCTTATAATTTTAAAAACATGTTAACATAATTATTTGCTTAATTCCTACCTTTTGTATGTTACTAAAGCTATGGCTGTATTATTTCCGTGCATCAGCCAGCGAGGCGACAAGACGAAAGCCTCCAAGAAAAGTACTATTAGTATAATCCGATATCCTTTTAGCGCCGCGCAAACTAAGTACTGAGCTAAGTAAGCAACTCATCTTACCCCTTTTCAATAACCAACTTCATCACGGGTATTGGGTGTCCCACCACAAAAGACTTAGAGGATTGGAAACGTTGGGAAATAATAACTAAAAGTCAAGAAAATACACTAGAATACCAAATGTTTCAACGGTCTTATTAACCATACGGGGTGGTGTGCCTTATCGGGTAGTTAGTTTGTATATCTGACTTAATTTAAAATGTCCGAACCCGTTTCGCCAGTTAAACGTATTTAGTTATTCAAGAAGTTAATTTCTCAGCTACGTTAGTCTCCCACCTCCCTTCTAATACTTCTTCTTGGGCTTTCAACTCGTAATTCTTTCTTTTCTGTTTCTTAAGCGCGAGTAATGAGACACAAGATTTCCGTTTTAGCGAAAAAGATGTTCTAAGCCGTATATTTTGTTCAGAACACTTAAATAGCTTCTTCTAGTTATTTTAACGCCTAGTTATGGCTCCGTACGGACATACATAAGGGATTCACCCCTCTTTATATTTCGCTACGATAACTCGACGAAAGTACGGCGCCGTGTAAAAAGTGCTAAAAATTCCTCCCGTGTACATGGATTAAGCTAAGACCATTTTTAGGACCTAGGAAATGAGTGAAAGAAAGAATAAATCAACTAGGATTTCGACTATCTTCGATTCTGATGCGCGCTTGGGAAAGGAAAAGGATGGTCGTGTGCCGTTCTCGCTCTATCTTTCCAATTTCTTGGCGCAACCTCCTCACCCTCCTGCTCTCCGCGTTGATTTATGTCCACGACACTAAGACTGTAATGAAATTGCAACGTTAGCCGGAATTTTGCCACCTTTCTCCTAAAGAAGGATCCGAGGGATTCTTCTCTGCTACTTACTTCGGGAGAGCTTGACTCGAAATTGCCAAATTTTAATTTAACTTTCCCGAAAAATTCTTATTTTAAGGATTTTTTGTCATCTTTTTACGTGAAAGAATTTTCAAAAATATTTTAAATGTCTTTCGCTACAAAATGTTTGCAATGATTTATCTAAAATAGAAAAAAAAAACATTTTTCTCTTTGTGAATTTAATTTGTTTAACAGCTATATTGTTTAAATGATGTTTCACTCAAACTTGTGACATTCTCAACAAAATGCAAACATTTGTAACACGAAATGTCTTGTAAATGATCTAAGCGGGGATCCGGGTAACATGAGCGACGCATCACAGTAGATTATTGCCTGAGCTAGAATACCATTTCCCTTCCGCACGGTCTTCATGGAAAGCCAAAGCCTTCGTAACCCTGAACGGAAATATAGACGACTGGCACAGGAAATAGGCAAACCTGAGATCCTGGCATCATGACGTCATGACAATAAGATGGCGGTAAATAGGACTCTGATGTCATTCAATTGATGGGCTATAAACGTAACGACATGTAAGGGAGGCTTCAACAGGTAACGTTATTGTGTACTAAGGTAGATACAATCTATCTATGGCACAGTTATATTGCTTATAAATGACAGAATTACATACTCTGACAATACGCCTTCATTTGATTATATATTATATCATTCCATAAGATGTATTGTTTAAAAGAACCAAAAAATCACGAGTTCCTACAAACCATTTATAATCTAGATTATACAAAAGTATTCATTTAAAAGATTTTTAAAAAAATTGGTTGGCTATCAAAAGTGATTGAGAGCTATCTAGTTTAGGTTCACAAGATAATAGATTATTTTGAAAAATCAACAAAAATATATGGAAAGTATTCAGTAAGGACAATGGTAATAAAAATAAATCTAAATGTAAGTAAAAATAAGTCATAATGTACCTATCTAAAGTAGTGCTTACATGTAAAAGGAAACACACATGCGCCCTAAAGAAGTATAACAATTTAAACAGGGTTTGTTTTGATCCCGAAAAAAAATTAAAACTATTTTCGCTTAAAAAAGTTGTGCTAAGAAAGGTAATTTTACACCATTGAAATTAAATGGACTAGAATGGCTAACTCAATGAGAGTTGTCCAAAATTTTATGGTCCATTAATTTGTATTATGCAGTGAAAAAAAATAGGAAGAGGAGCTTACTATATTTATCTTCCACTAACTAATTCATAATCTTCTAAAATCTTCTAAAAATTCTAAATCTTCCTAGAACTAGGATATGACAAGGAACATCATTGTTTTATATTAGATCTTTATGCACTTTTGCTTACAACCCGAAAATTTCATAAATTGAATTTTGTTTGGTTCAAGAAAAATATATACTAAATAGGTATAAATAACCAAAATAAACTGCTATCTATCAGGGAGTATTTCATAGTAGAAAATAGATTCTATATAAAGTTAGAATTTTTAAAGGTACTTGTATATTATTATGTATGTGGGTACGTACCGAGCGATGCCTCGTCCTTCTGCTAAGCATTTATTAACATGGGAAAAGGCAAAGCCCCTACTCCTACCACACCTGCGTCCCTGGTACTTTTCATAAGGGATGGGGGATGGAAATCGGTAACATCGTCGTAAAATAAATTTTACGACAGTTTTAACTTATATTAAATTCATTAAAATATAATTGGCAGGATATTTAAACGAAATTAAATGCACAGAGCATTTTTTTTGCTGAATGGGTGATGTGAAACAACATTTTGAGTGTGTCTAAATAAAAATCTCACAGTAACAAAGGATTTTTGCTTACATGCTCAGCATTATTATCATTAGAAAACAGAAAGAACTTTGGGTGTAAAGCGTGGTTGCCATTTCATTGTATTTCATTAATTCTGATTGGCAAGTACGGATATTAAATTATAGACGTAATGTGGAATGTTAAAATACTTCTTCTTCTTCTGTTTAATGTTGTCATATATCAAGTCGACATTTAACCCAGCCAATGGCAGGTAATAAGCTCTGCCTAGATATTCATATCCGCTTTCAAATTTCTCTTCTTTGTAGAATTAAAATAAAAATATCTCGTGTTGTTTAACGAAAAAGTATTGTTTTGCTCACCGTTAAGTGTTGAAAAAGCCACGCTCTGAGGATATTGGTGGCCACTTTAGGGAAAATTCCTCTCTTTTTCTGATTCTTCTTCCCATTCGTGTCATCATCTTCCTCTCCCGTGCCTTCTCCACTCCCGATACTCGCATTACTCGCGTCACCTGAAACATTAATTGCAAACTAAATAAAGTTTTCAAATACGAGGACTGAATACGCTATTATATATTATAGTACATTTTATATTTGTATACAATGCACGCTATTTCAAGAAATAAAAAATGTAATAAAAAATAAGTGAAAACATAATAACTAACTAACTAATCATCACGCCCTTTCCCAAAGGTGTAGAAGGAGAGGATAGAACGCCACACCACTCTAATCTTGGAACACTTCCCATGCTTTCTCTATTCTCCGATTGCTATCCATGCTTTCTCCATCTACTTATGCACACAACGTCGAGTTTCACGACTATTCACAATGACCACATTACAATATATTTGTTTGTACTTGATCACTCCATATTCGCAATCCTACAACCATACATGTTCACAAGACTATCATACTTATATAAATTCGATAAAATATTTCGTACGTATCTACAACTCCTACAGCTCCGAATCTCTGATCCGCACATTGAGCATCGGAGTACCTAAGCGCAGTGCACCTATATCACCAATAGAAGCTGGTAAGCATTGATGTTTTAAAGTTTTGATTTACTATAAAATGGATTAAAAAACGATTAAGTTATTCAATCTTAAAAAACACATGTTACGTGTTTATTTTTATTACAATAGTTCAGCAACAGAGAAATAAAAATATATTGCATTAAAATCCAAGTCAAATGGCCATTATAGAAAAGTCGCCTTTTCCGACTTCAGTAGTCGTCCATGGAAATGCAACCCCATCTGCCCCATTCCGCCCCTCTACCCACCTTCTACGACCCCACCAGCCCCGAGGAGGGAGATGGCACACCTTTAATGATTGTTTCTTATCTCTTATACGGAATTGCCGTGCGCCTTTGACATTTAAAATGCATGTTTTTAACTAATTTATAACGACAGATAAAAGCTCCGCCGCGGAACTACACGTTCAATGTGCAAGCAGTGTATTTAAAATTTACAAAAATATTCATTTGCAAAAAATATATAAGTTAAAAATGAGTTGATCAATCAACAGAGCGTTATCTTGAAGATAATATGATGAATAATTTAATTGATCTTCCCTGACGCACTGCATGAAAAGAATGGGAGGTACAGTTTGAGAGGCCGAATATCCCAGAGGCAGCATCAATGAGAAAAAAAAAAATAATACAGACCCTTAGGTCAAACATAAGAAAAAGAATTTAGTAATTTATTGAAAAAAAAGAAAAAAAAATTACTACAGTTTTATAAAGTCACCTAATTTCTTCTACATAACAAAAGAAAGAGATAATATCAGCGGTGAAAATTTTAACTCCAGAAAATCAAGTTTGAGGCTAGAAAATTTTACTTTAATTTATTGTTTTAGCATGAAAAACTCATCATCTAACAAATATTTTAAATAAGGAAAAAAAAAAATTTAATAAAATACTAATTTTATCACTGTATTTGAATAATTATAATTTTTTAAGATAAAATAAAACAGTTGAAGCAACTTTGGCAAGGATCGTCCATGTCCCGCGGTCACGTCTCGCGGTGTAATGCTATGCTCGAAGCAAACTTTTAATGTCCTGTAATTGAATCTGAGTGAATGTCGGGATCTCGGTGTTGAATTTAACTTCACCATTAAAAGAAATGCAGATTGTTCGATTCTTGTACCACAGCGTCTAGGGGTATTACTGGGAGACCAAACAAAGAGCAGATTTTTAAATACGGAAATAGCCAACAGTCTCGCTGAATTCAACTTTATTAAATGAATAATATTTTGATCACCGAGAAATTTACCATAATGATGAAACTTGTATTTTTGTTAACTAGGTAGGTGTGTAATTTAATGATTAATTGACGAATGTATTAAGAATACGCATGATCACGTACACCAAGCACTTTTAAGTGGTTATGTGAAAAGTTGGAACAGTCGCCGCGCGTGCATGAATAGATGAATGAATATGGAGGAAGCAAGGGAAGTGTCCCAAGACAGAGTGGCGTGGCGCTCTATCATCTCTGTCTACCCTTTCGGAGAAAAAGCATGATGGTTAATTAGTTAGAGTATGCAGCTAAAGAGACAAAAAATATATCAATTGATAAAGGAGCTAACGGTGTACTGCATATGATGCAATCATAATGACCCAGAACCGGGAGGATCGGAGGCAATTGATACAACCGATTTCTGTGCAATACCACGAAACAAAGAGAAAAAAGAAAAATTAATCGACAATCACAAAAATTGACACATTTCGTTATTTATAGGTACGAAGAGTAGACGATAATTTCAATCGGTTTCAGTCTGAGCGTCTCCTTGCCACGTTAGTACGTTGTGAAGGAAGCTGCTGCTGAACACAGTTTACTTCAATAACAAAAAATTATTTAAAACATTGTTCATTTTTAAATTAAGGAATACTGAAATCTTGTTTTTTCATTAATTTTGTAATCCCTGAAAAGATGCAAATCTATCAAAGAGCTTTATTATTTTGAAAAAAAAAATGCCAGGACAGAACGTGTGGCGTTCTATTTGCTGGAAATTAAAAGTTAAATATTTTTTTGCTTATCTTAAAGACATTTAAAAATATATACATTTGAAAAAAAAACTGTAAAGCAATTATTTCGAGTTTTTGAAAAATACTTATGTTAAGAAGTAAAATGTTTCAATTTAATGAATAGGTTTCATTAGATGTAAGAAGTAATACGATAATGTTTAGTTCCTCGTTTCTCATTTATCCTCTCCCGCATTCAGTTCAATTAAGGCATTACAGTTACGAACCGAAGTCACCCACCCCGCCTACATCAATCAAGGGAAGAAAACACATTAGCGCAAAATACAGTATACCGTGTCACAAAATTGCATTCCGCACCCGTATCGCACTACCAGGGTAGCAGCAGCCCGAGGGGGTGTGCGACAACTCTTAACGCAATAAAGCAAAAATAAAATATTCATTCGGCAAACAAATCAAATCAACGCGCCCGGGCGATGGATGACGCCCAAATCGGATTATGGCGTTTATACTTTATATCGCATAGTGCGCGACTAAAAGCTTCACTTCACCTCCCCGCGCCGCTGCTCCCTGGATAGATATGTACCCCTATATTTATTTATATTTATCCGAGGGCAATGTACACGTGGTAGAGCATGTATATTTTTGGCATTCCCTACATAGAAACACTAAATTACTATGAATAGAAAATTAATTTTTAAGACGAACTATTAAAAATAAATCATTAATAAACCAAAGGACAAAGTCTTATCTTCCGCACGTAATGACGCATAGGCATTGCGCCCGGCACTCGCTTATGCTGGTCATTCATATACCTGAACGCCAATGGCATTTTTTTAATCTATGAAACTGCATAAATTCACGCTTCAAATCTTCGTTGTAAAGTTAGTAGTTATTTATTATAATAATTTTTGTTTTTCATTTATGGGTAAAACAGACTTCTTACTATAGAAAACATCTGAATTCCATAAGTCACATGTGTCCTTCGGGGTAAACTATTTTTGTTTGTATTCCCCATCCCCTTCCAAAGGGTCACAAGTTTGCGCAGCCGACGCACAGAAAAACAACTCTTATGCAATCGGGTTGTAAACACGAGTTTCTTTCAAAGTTGCGTGAGAGATGGCAGACAACAGACCGATATGGATATGCTAGGGTAGGTCCCCGCTAATGTAATGATGGATCACTGGATTAGTTCAAATCGTTCCCCAAAAGTGCACATTGTACAGATACATATGAAATTTCCCTGCATAATGCAATTTAGCTCCCCTTTCTTGTGGATGCACCAGATCCAGGCGAGGGGTGGGGGGTGGTGATTGATTAGTTGGAAGGAAATATTGAATGGGTTAACGTCGCGCACACCCACGCCGCTGCACTGGGAATTAGTTTAATCAACTCAGTATTCAAATCAGACGCGTTTTAGATGACGTATTTTTAGAATTTAATGGACTTTAGTAAATTCAAGCTCTTTCCTGTGATTGTAAAGTAAATTTAATAAACAGTGTAAACATATAATTTTAAAGCGGCAAATTAATACTGATTCTAAAAGTGACTTCTCGCTTTTTGCCTCATCTGTAGGTGGATGGGCACTGCTCTATTTAGTTTCGTTTTCTGTACTTTATCTAGCTATCCATATTTTATTTGTTTAATTAAAAAAAACTATTTTTATCTCTTTTATGCCTTGGTTAAGATTCGATAATTTCAATTAAAATATTTATTAACACAGCCAAAATTTCATCTCAATAGACGACGTTTTTTGATGCTTAATAGAAAATTGTTTAAATGTTTAACCCAATTTCCCTTTCACTTTTCTCTCGCGATGAAAACCCTCAGTCACCTCGTCGAACCAAATCGACACCAGAAAATAACACAAAAAATGGGTTTCACCCTCCTCCCCCCGAATAATTTGCCTCTCCCACCCGTGCGTGACTCATTAACTTACAACCCCATTCACCGCACCCCCATTACACTTCATAGGGAGATATGGCCTACTCTGGAACAACGTTACTGCCATCCCTCATCTCAAACCAAAATATTTCTTCCGTATCAGTCTAAAAGGTGTACATTTCTCTGACTGACAATCTGAACAAAGATGTTTGTTTAACATTTTCCCAAATTTACGACTATTCCAAAAGGGCCTATCGATTGAAACCATTTTGCTGGAAATTGAATCAGTTTGAACAAATTCCCGGAGACTGTATGGATGTTTTTGCCAGCATTATATAATAACCTATAAGCCTCGTTCCGTAGCTCGGTAATGTCTGAGCGACTTCTAACATTATCGACACCTATTACGAGACCTCGCAGATCTAGCGAACTGATGCACCCAAAATTACACAGTCCCCCATTTGAACAAATGAGCAGAGTAGAGGATGATGTACTATGGAACACGGCTCGCCCGAGCATTGATTTTAATTTAAATTTTAATTGTAGTTTATTCCGGGATAATACTCTCTCACCCTTTCTGCTTCCCCGTTCGCTCTGTGATTCAGTCGCTGTTGTTTTAAACCCCTTTATGTTTGGAAGAGTAATGCATCGATGTGTAGTTAATGGCTTTTTGTTTGAGTCAAGGGGTAAATGTCCTTAAATAATCAAAGATAGAGGGGAAAGACAACAGAGATATTTATCTAAATCCCCATGCAGAACAGGTAATGGTCGTGAATATTTGAATAGGCCACCTATTTAATCGTGACCTATTTTAATAGAGCGAATTTAGCAAATCGGCAATTCACGACTTCGTGATAATGGTCAATTTAAGTCTTTCGACAGATTTCGAACGTTTGAGAAAGATAACAACTATAGACAATAAATAATATTGCATCATTTAAAAAATTTCCGTACCTATTGAATTCGTGATGATAAAATTACGTTCACATGTAATTCTTTTAAATTGTTCCTATTACCTTTTTTTATAAATCCGCTAAGTATAGTTCTCTCACAAAAGGCCGTCTTGTTTCAGGAGTAATGCATCTCCGGTGTAAAGAGATCAGCTACCAGGACAAGGCGCGCAAAACGCGGATTTTATTGTTACGATCATTTTTAGTGGCAGTTGGTTTTTACGAGGTGGCTTCCTTTACGCCCTTTTACCCCTCGTTTAGAGAGATGACGAAATTTCGCACCCCGTTTTTGATGTTCACAAACTCCGAGATGAGTATCGGTGTTTGTCTTAGTTCGGGGTTCGGCACGTAAAGTTTACGAGACATTGGTTCGGATGAAAGGAAATGTTTATATAATTGCGGAGCTGTAGCAGTCGAGGATCAGACATCCGGAGTGTCTAATGTCTCTGGATTGATGATTCGGGGTAACGGTTGCAGATTACGGAGGATGTAGGTGAGGGATTCACTTTCAGTTCTGTTGAGAAGGTCGTGGATTTAAACTCCTAAATATTCAAAATAATAGTTATTGCATGACATTTTTACGGGCAATCACGAACCAACTTAAAAACGCTATAAGAGTTTTATAAAAAAAGGTAAAACGTTGAATTGGCCTCCTTAATAACGTTTCGACGCATCAAAATATTTAATTATTGACAAGACTGACTCACATATAATTATCATATTATATGAATGCAAATGTTTATAGCACCAAAATTTCCACCAAACTTAAAATTATTGCTTCATTTAAATGTTTAACGCATTCGTAAAACAGCGATATCAAAAAACACATAACTGTGTAGGTACTTAAAGTCAAAGTTTTCGTTAAAAAAACTCTACTAAAAAACTGATCAGATATTTTTACGAAAACGGCTCTACATAAATGATCCGTAGTAATAATAATAATCATGTGGGGAAAAAATAAATGAGTTATTCTATAATCCAGCCTTATAATCGTATTAGTTTTTGTGGAGATTTTTTTTTAGTATCGGAATAATTTAAATAATTTTCACCCTCATATACGAAATATTACATAAAGGAAAAATGTTTCATGAAATTCTATAATTTCTTCTTGTTTTCCCATCCAGCATAACTCCAACACGCCAGAGTCGGGACAATAAATAATTTCGGTGTTTAGTTTTAGAGCGCCAATGAAAGATTTAGAGAGCCGAGCAGACGGGCGCGAGATGGTCCCAAGGCGGCCGGGGGATCCATCATTCAAGTGGCCCATTTTTACGTTATGCAAGTTCGTAAGTGGGCCCATACCGATACGGAGCAGTGTTTACTCCTAATGAAATATACCATGTCGTAAATCACAAGTGCGGAATGGTTTCAAGAGTAGCGCCGTTTTTTTTTTACATTACGCATCCCATGGAATCAATTTTTGTTCTAGCCAGCTCTTACATACGCGACTCTATTTATAGATGCTGTTTATTAGAGGCTAATGGATCTCTTTCGATTCGTTTAGCTCTTGTGAAGAATATCACTTGTTATTTGTTAGACGGTAGTTCTGTTGCAATTTCTACCCAAAGAAAAAGCTTTTTATGGGTTTCTTATGGGATTTGTATTGTTACTCATGGGAACGCAATTTTATGTCTGCAAGAAACTATTTTTTTAAAAACTTAAAATACTTTGGCGTGGTTTGCTGGATTAGCTAAATATCACTTTAAAATGTTAAAGCCCTTCTGTACAAATTTGTCTAATTTAAAAAAATACAAATTCGACTTTCATATTCCGATATTCAATATATAAATTTCAATGTTTACCTGATCTGAATCTTTTTATAAGTTTTATTAAATAAGAAGTAGTTGAAAATCAGAGGAATTACGGGGTCTTTTATAAACAATGATAAGTTTATTTTCTCTATAGGTATTATCAATTTGTTTTGCAGTTCAATTGGGAGATTTAAAAAAAGGGTTATCAAGATATGGATTTTGGTAAAAATTGAATCATGGCAAAACAGGGTTAAGCAAATGCTTACGAAAGGACAAGAAAGTAATGGTCGGCCAATAAAAGGTTCCAACTATGTATTAGGAGCAGATAGGTATAGTAAGGTCGCGGTCGCTGGTTCTGACGAGAGGAGAGACGCCCACCGAAGGTGCGCCGATTAGGGGCCAGCAAAGAGAGCCTTATAAGTAATAGGTAACCATAGATAATTTAACGGTGCAGGTTCTCCGGGCCGCCCCGAGGTAAGTCTAATGACCGGTTCTGTCCATCAAGTTTGGCCAATCGCCGCGAGACCTTATGGTGCCCGGGTTCGTGAGCAATTATGCGCCAGTGGACGCGGTCCCCGCGATCACCAACGCCAGATTCGGCCGATCCAACACACCGAGATCTGTACCGCTTTTGTTCCCTCCCCGACCGTTTTGTTACGTGTTGTGTTGCAACTGAAAATGGGCCCGATCGACGACCCCGGTGGCGAAATATATTCAGGATTGCAATGAGATCGAAAGATAGCGTATAGAATTCTCGATTCATGTTCTTGTCAGTTAACTGATAAGCGTTTTCTTCTAGCCGTCACGATCTCCAAAAAAACACAATAGATACTGTAGTGAGAGTTATATTCATACAAATACGCGCGTTCTCGGACGCTACATTATGTAGATATTATATTAAAGTTGATTACAGCGTAATCCGCGGGAACGCTGAGCCCTTTTGCACTCGTATTTATGACCGGCTATTATAAAAATTCAATATTCAATATTGCTTTTAAGCACTATCTATCGAATGCACCGTGAACGGAGCAGAGGTGCCGCACTAAAGCGTATAGTATACAGACACCTAGTTGCCAGTGCTGGCTGCTACACACATATCCCTTATCGCCTGTTATCCACTACCGATAGTTCAGTACTATCCGCTACGCTACTATTACGGGGCTAAAAGGTTTAACAAATTGCAATTTCTGAAACGAGTTGTGACGCGATGTTATTTACCATCGTGTGTACTGAAATTGTTGAACTCTTAATGAAAATAAACTGATCCAGAGATGCTTTTACCCTTCCAATTCCATTCATGTAGTTAGTTAAATATTTTTTAAATATCACCAAGCAAGTTCTTTAAAAAAATATCCGTATTTTCCTTACATTATGCTGATCTCCAAATCACCTTTTTAATGTTTGGAAATACCAGTTCAATCCCAATAACCACAAACTTGTGATATAAAATTAATCACGTAATTATTCCAGTTTTACTTTTCCAAGCTTGCATGATAAAAGAGACGAAGCAATGTTCCCTCAAGCGACGAAATTAAGTCAATTTCAACCCATCACCATTGGATAGTTTACATATTCTCGGCTATTACAAGACATAAAAAGGACAGTTTCGGTTTCAAAAAATAGCAAGGCAGCATGAGTAATGTAAACATAATTTTTACATAATTTTTGATTGAGTTTTTCTAATTTGAGACCCTGTTTTAATGAGACTCTGAATAAAGGAACAAAGTGCTGTGGGAATTAGTGTTCTGTTTCCTATAAATCTGAGTAAATATAACATTTTAAACACTTCCATATATCTTAAATCAGTTTTTACTTTTTATAAATTGTCACAAACAGCATATAAATCATGTCAACCAGACTCATTATTCGGTGATATTTCTCGCGGGCCACGGGTCTGTGGGCGTTTGGTATCTCGCCCCTATTACGAGTCCACTCGGCTAATTATAGTCGCGATAGTATGGCGGGCTGCGCGTCACGGGGCTACCAGGAGCGCAGCGCAAGGCGGAGGAATATTATTATTATTGCTGTATGTCCGGCATTAGAGCGCTATGGAGGACAGCGAACCCACTGCCAAGACCGTAAACCTGTCACTGCGAGCGTCCGCCATCTCGCTATCCCGCGATCCGCCGTCCAACGTGCGTGAGATGTTTCAATGTTTCCGCGCGTATTCGATCACGCCATTAATCACATCTATGACTTAATAATCTCGCCATTCTGACAGACATTTTTTTATAATTCTAGAATATTATGAAAACCGAGTTAAAATTTGAAAATAAACTCATTTCAACACTATTTGAGTTTAATTTTATTATGTTAGTTGGTCTAATTCGCTCGGGAAGACAGATCTACTTTGATAATAATAGTTATACTGGGAAGACTTGGCCACTAAATTAAGAATGATTTGTTCGGTGGAATTTGATGGCGTTTACGCGTTGCTGAAGCAGAAAATAAGTAAAATTTATGTGTTTATAGGATTTACCCAAATGATGGTTGGCAATGGAATATGTTATCCTTGCATCAGCTGAGTGCAGTGTAAGTCATTAACATAAGTCTGTACAAGAGGCCATCCCAATTTATTCTGACCACTTCATTTATATGTCCACAGCTTAAAGGCAACATGACTATTCTATAAACGCAGTAAAATGTAATTACTAAAATTTGTTGGAAGATACTGTTCCAGAAATAGTTAAAATGTTTCAAATTTACTGACAGATATATATTTTTTTAAATTTGTGTAATTTAAGTTGGATTACATAATTATTTAGTCATTGTTGACTGTAAAGGATAAGTCCCTTCGTACTTTAGACTTTTAAGCTTGACTCTGGCAGAAAGGGCATTATCAATTTGATAATGCCCTTACAAGGCGAAACAATTGTCACTAACTTAATAAAATCACGTGGAACCAAAAAAATCGTTTTTTGATTTTAACATAAAAAAAAATAAAAAAAAATTCTATAACTTTATGTACAATATTGATATGTAATGGCTAATGTTCCAATTTAAAGTAAAAGATTGTAGCATTGTTGAATTACCAATAAAATAAAAATAAAATAAATTGATTGTAATTATTCATTGGATTAAAATCTCTGGGACTTTGGGAAAACTTTTTTGTGACACCGACTCCCCGAAAGATATCAACCAAAAAACAATAAGTCAGTGAAGAGTGACTTGATAAAACAGCTGTGAATAGCTTAAACCAACAATTCTTTTTATTATTTTTGTTTATAATCAAGTCTAACGAGTGAATGTTAAAATGTATATTTTACCAGGGAAGAAAACTGCTTGAATAATTTGAGAAGTGTTGACAAGCTAATGGATTCGAGTTTTCCCGTAGAGAAGGATGTCTGTTTAAATTTTCTACAGAACCAAAGATTTATTATTTGTTTTCATACAATAAATACTTTTCCCACTTGTAACAGACAATCTACGTCATTATGAGAACATTCTTAGAACGTCATGAAATTTTTGTTTTACTTTTTTTCCGCCCGAAATCGATTGCTGAAAATCTTTTATAATATTTTTTTTAAATCTTAGGTCATCGGTTATATTTAAAGTTCTTTAAAGCTTGAGGTTAAATTTTACAAGATAATAATTATATCATATCATATATCATATCATTATAATTATAAATATTATTATTTAAACATTATCACATTACATATCATTATTTAATTACTTAATTATAGCAAAAGCATTTAGGTATTTTCATAGTCATTTCATGTTTGTAAGTTCAAAGTGATTTTTATAGTACATTTTATTTGATTAAATTAACAATTTAAAAGTTTTGTACCTTGATAAAGTCTTGTACTGTCTCAGTTGATACCAAAACGGTTATCTAAAACAGAATTGGAAGATTCTTATATCAACACAAGGGTTGTGAGTGCCAAACAGGATTCCTCTACTTCACTGTAGGGTCCTCAAGTAGCCGCAGACATTTTATCTCCCAGATCTCTGCACCAGGGGTAGGTTTTCAAGGTTTTGTGTGCTAGGGGTAGGTTTTGTGTACTAGTGAAAGTGTTGCGTAGCGCCAATGAACATACTGTCGACTGGAGTGCATTGTGGCCATAGAAAATCGTATTGCCGGCTTCCATTTCGAGAGTCTTCAAAAAAGTGGGGGAAAACCCTTCAGATGGGACTGATATGAAATTTATTCCGAAATAGTATTATTTATGCTTTTCTATTGGGATGAAAAATTGTTGAAAAATTATTGAACAATTTTAAAGCGTATAAATATGAATTTCTTTTCCCATTTAGAAAATGCAAAAAAAAAACAAGTAATATATAACTGAATGTGAATTAATGCGTAATTTTACATTCGTCATTATTTTTGCAATTTACTCAGTTGTTTGGTGCTGTAAAGCTTTCGAAGCTTTATCATTGTGATATTTGCACTTTAATAATAGCCTAAGCAAAAACACTGAAATATTTTGAGATTGGGTAAAACACAGATCTTTGAAAAACAAAAAGAGAAGATATTGTATTAATTTTAGCGATTAATTTGAGAAAAGTAAACATTATTGGCTCCAAAATAACAGGGCGACAAAAGTAAACAGAGTCTTTGACAGTTAAAGACAACAAATGACCATTAGCGAATAAGTATTGTATTTCTCGCATACAATCCGCCGAGTTTGAAAGCAATTCGTTGTACTTTTTGTGTCTAGTTCTTCTGCTGTTTCAAATATAAAAATACAAAAATACTCTTACAATTTGAACTCGGGCGGAATTCAGTGTATCGCCTAACAAACGCTATACCGTAAGCTTTGTACGGGATATGTGTATGTTGTGTACGTAGGGAGAAGATATTACTTCCAGCTGTTAGCAATTATTACATGGGGCATACGTTATAAAATAGACTTTTACGTTTATATTTACATATCACATAAGCCAGGCGTACTTTTCTATACCCTCCGCTCATAGCGTCCATGTTGGGAAATGGGTGGGATTAAATATTCCCCTTTTTTCAGCTTTTTTCATAAACGGATTCCACACCCGAGAGCCAGGAAAAGCGTTGGCAAATGACAGCGGCTCGCCAAACATTAAATTGTTAATAATATTTATTTTACGTTTTCGATGAGATTAAAATGCCAAAAAGTGTACATCCAGGATTAAAACTTCCTGGAAAATATTTGAGACATTTAGATAAAGTGATTTATTTATTGGTTTGGTTGTCTTTATGCACGATAATTTATTATAACAGACAATTCGTAATAAAATATTACATGAGATATTAGACCAATTATTATCCTTTAAAATTGTTCATATCATGCAAAAGTAAATATCTTAAATGTTGTATACAAAGCATCTTAAAATTTTAAAAAATTAAGTAATATCAAAATACAACATCTGCAGCAATAAATAGCATCAGAAAAAAAGTATTTTTGTTTGGAGTTAATTGTTGACAGTCAGATAGTTAAACATACAATATAGGTCAGCTCGTATGTTCTGTCGGTATTGGTGGCATCGATGGATCTTCAGGTGCTGTCGGGAAAATGGCGCGGCGCTGTACAGAGAGAGACGGCCTGTAAAAAGTTCCATCCGATCGCTCCCATTTGGCGCTTACTAGTCGCTAGTCGTTACCTCCGCGTTCCGTCCTGGCGCGAGCGCGGGAACAATGGCGAGCTTTGTTTTTGCGCCCTCGCATAAATCAAGAGGCGCGCAGTTTGAAATTATTAAAATAAAACCGAAAAAAGGCATCTCACAATGAAAGAAATACACGTTCTACAAAAGGGGGCGGTTTTAGGTTGAAACATCCGCATAGAAATCAAGACCCGAACTAATACGCGCGGGGGATGGCGGATAAAGCCGAACCCTTCGGCGATTTTCCCTCCGAACAATTGAGCCCTTTTTCCAGGAGCGCAGAAGTATTCCGCGATTACAACGACTCTTGTTTCACCGCGTAATAAAGTTTGTCCTCCCGAGGCGGGGGCGATTACAATAATAGCCGGAAACAGCGACATCACAAATAATAAGCTATTGATGAAGGCAATCAGCTAACTTCGGGGCTTTCTTTTAATAATAACTCGCGTACCGCGCTCGCGCTGCGCATATCAAATTACGAAATTACCAAGCCGAAAATAAAGTGAGTTATTTCTACAATATTATTTCCAAACATTCCCAAAAGGACCTCTCCGATAGCACCGGAGAAAAAATGTAATTGATGTACTTAAAAAGACAATTTTTATTTTTATATGCGACCCGCGTGTCTCGCATTCGGGTTGCCCCACGACCCACCTGCTCAATTAGCTACGGAGGTATATCTTAAACAGCTTTCAAAATCACCGCAAAGAGGTCCATTTGAATATGAATGGAACCTCTTGATGTCGCATGCTCGCCTGGTACCGTGAACGCATACTTCATTATTTGTTAGGAGTATTATTAATATTTTAGGTTTGTAGGTACAGTACACTACGTAGGCATTTGAGGTCATTTCCTTGTAGGGTGCTGCGTAAAGTAAATACGATTTATTTTTATTTATTAAATTGCGTCTAATAATAATCATAAATAATACGAAGATATATAAAATAACCATAAAACTATCTTATTAATTCGCTAAGCAAACAAACTTTCAGTACTAGCGATAAAACAGTCTGAACATAATTAAACGTTTTAATTGAGCTCGATTAAATCGACAACGGAAAAGTTCCAGGTTGCACGTCATAAATTGAGGTTTTATAAACTGTGTTTATTTTCACATACGATCCGTCTAGCCGGTGTAGTTACCTAATTATAATAAATACATCGTTTTACGTTAATCTTCCATAAGGCCTCGTTTACCTCCGATAAAACTATTCCATTAATTTGTATGTGAGTATATAATAATTATGTTGGTTCTACATACAATCCGTAGAACCGGGATGAAAAACTACGCTTCACATATTTTTCACTAGACACGAAGTTTGCCCAAGAAAATATAATTTTATACGTTATTGGATAAATTCACGTTTAAGTAATATGTTCAAGTAATTTTGAATTAAACGTACCTACCTAAACTTCTAAAAACTAATTTTATCATTTTACATGCATAGGTAAATCATGTGTGATCAACAGTGAAATCAGTATTGAATAAATTTGAGTAGAAAATAATCTACCAAAATATAGATTTATGTAAAATTAACGTAAATCACGAAATTGCCCATTTTCGTAATAAACAACTATTCTATCTACTCATTCAATTTACTATCAAAACATAATGGAATTCTACAGAATAGGACAATAATACGTAGAGTTATTTATCTAAATTATTGTGTAAAATTCAACTCGGTTCGTGAATTTTCCTTCTTGTAAAAAATAATAAATTTTGAAGTAGTGTATACAGGGTGTAACGAAACTCGATGAACAAGCGGGAAACCAGTGAATCTACATTATATTTGGAGTCCATTTTGAAATTATTATTTTTTTTTATTTCCCATGGTTTTCGAGAAATTTGATTGGTAAAATTAAAAAATTTTGAAAATTTTTTTACTACATTTATCAAATGTCAAATTAATACTTTCCATAAAGAAAACAATAGCAAAAACGAGATTTAAATAAGAATTTGTACCTTCCAGTTCAATTAATCTGCGAAAAGAAACGAAAAGGAAAAAAAATTCAAGCTCAGATTCAAAAGTTATATTACTCATTGAACTCCAAATATGATGTAGATTCACCAGTTTTCGGGTTATACTACGAGTTTTGTTACTCCATGTAGATATCTTCCTTATTTTATGTCTCGTTTTGTGAATCTCGCCGGAGCAAGTGTCCATACACTTTTATTTTAAAATATTATAATCATATTTAAATTAGCATGTGGTGTTGCTTGCAGAATATATAAGGTGGAGGTCGACTGTTAATTTACATTTCGTATGCTTTCCGCCATATTACATAGGTAGACATTATCATCGCTCTTACAGGACTATCGCCTCGGGGATATTGCTTTGCGGTAAATGGAATAATATTATTAAACGTTTTCCTATAGTCGCCAGATCACTAATTTAATAATAATAATTGGATAACTTATTAAGCGTCATTTTTATGAAAAATCACCTCAAGGGCGCTGTTTATTATTATTATATTATATTGCGCTTACGGTAAATACCTGCAATACTTTATTATATTGGTTGGTTGGAAGAAAGTGCCATTTAGGCAAAAAACCCGCCAATGTACACAACTCTTTGTACAAAAAGCCAAATAATAAAAAATATATTGATATAACTTAATTAATTCCAGACCGAATAAATTTACGAATGCAAAATCTAACGAAAGTTTAAATTACGAAAAATTAATGTTACTTATACGTATTTGAAGTGCTGGAATATAATTTGTCTTGCAGCTACAAAGCCCATGGACAGCTGAAATTTCAGCTCTCCTACAGTATTTAATTAAAAAATAATTTGTTTGTTAATTTCTAATGTATTAATGAAAAAGTGAGAATATAACATAACATATCGAAATCACTACAAACACTAGCTTTTTCTTTGTATGAGAAATATAATTATAAACGTTATTATTAATCATGATATAGGTATCTACAACCCTGAGTGCCTACTTGTAAAAATATTAATAAGTAAAAATTATATTTAAAATGTATATAAATACATAAAATATATTTGTTTTATTTTTAAAATGGCAAATATGTTCGATATTTTATTTTGGTAATATTTTAATTCAGAAAATGATTATAAGCTTTAAACAATATTTCGTACATATTATTATAGCCCATGCAGTGCCCTATGCACCATTGGGTGCTGATGAAGGAGAGTAAGAGTAGTAGTAGACTACCATTATAAGGCACAATAACTAACTAACCCTCACGCCATTTCCCCAAAGAGGTAGGCAGAGAGGATAGAACGCCACACCACTCTATCCTAGCATACGTCTCTTGCTTGCTCCACATTCATAGATCTTCTCGCGAACAATAGTTTACAAAATATATCGTTTTAAATTAAGTGAAATAAACATATTTCACAACTAGCAATGCGTTATTTTTCATTTCTGTCAAAAAATACACTTGTTGACTCTCAAACATAACAGCTGGGTAGGTAAACTTTCGTATGAAAAAATGACTTTAATCGCGTTAAACGTGTGGTCAACCCATTAACGTAAAATATGGCTCACTCAATAAAAAAAGTACGGATAGTTTATAGTGATCCGTCAAACCAGATCATCGCGGTATAAAACAATAAATTATACCTTTCCCTCGGGCGTTTAACGAATGGTTACAATAACAAAATAAAATAATAGTTATTTAACCGCAAGGATCTTGAACCAAAAATTTTAGGAATCCGACCAATCCATTATGGCCAAATGGATGGTCAACCTTTTTAGTATTAATGATTCTATCTGCAGAACATAAAATTTTATTTTAATTATTTTATGTATACGTAGACCCTAGACTTAATGCAACTAATAATTTAAAAAATGAACAGCTATCTTACGAATACATATTATATGCGAAATTTATATTTAAAAATAAAACTATGATTTTTATTAAAATGTAGTACTTAAACGTTTTGTCAAGATATACAGTTCTTGGTATTACCAAGTCGATGCCCTATGCACCATTTGGTGCGGAATAGTGAAATTTTACATTAGCTTCATTAGAAAAAAAACATGTAGATTATTTCGACGCCTCCTACGTATAATATCGTAACCCACAAATCGTCGATTTTGAGTTTTTGGTGGATTTCGTCTGTATTTAACTATATCTTTAATTCTACCAAAACGAAAAAATTATTATGCCAATAATAATGGATTTTTTGGGGCGTATTTGGTCGTATCTACAACCAATGCATATGAACGAAAGTATTTTCAAATGCTCCTCCTGTAAAATCGCATTTTGTGGGTTACGATATTATACGTAGGAGGCGTCGATTTAATAATGTGGTGTCGTTATTTATGCTATAAGTTTGTATATGGTCTTCACTGAATCCTAAGAATTTAGTAATATTACATAAATAATATAAAATGTTCATAATGTTCGAAAAGCTCCCAAGAGGCAAAGTAAACTATTTTTAAAATAATCGTTTTACGAATGGATAGGAAGAACCTACCACACGGAAGTTAATAAGTACCTAGGTAAAATAATTCTCATGAGAACATTTTTAGGATTTCTCCGCATTAGCGTTGTACTATAAATACATGCCCATAATCTTCGCAATAGTGGCGTAGCGGAACTGGTTTTTATATTGGCACTTGCCCCCTCCCCTCCCACCACCGGCCCACAGCCCCTGATGTAGGGGATGATGGACCGTGATGTTTCGGAGTCCAAATATGTCTTCGGGTATAAATCAAGTGTCGGGCGGTACCCTTAATAATTCTACCCGAGAGCCAGATGTGGGAGAAAGTGAAATATTGCCTTTTTATTTTTAAGACTATCTTTGCTATTTTGCTACAGGTAAATACCAGGGTCGTATATTGTATAGGTACCTGTGCATCTGTACCTGTAGCCCGCTACTGCCGAAAAGGCCAAATTCCTCACTGAATACCAGCATTCCTGCCCGTTTCTCCAATTTCGTATTTTTTCTTCTGTTTCTTCTCCGTGCTCTGATATTGAAATATTTCTTGCAATAAAAGTGTTTTTATTAAAGTTCCCGGACCGTTAGCTTATTTATTTGTCAAGGGGAATGAATGAATGAAAAGAGACATTTATTATATTGCAATACAATACGTCATAACGATTTATTTACGTTTTAATATGTAAGCTAATGTTTTCTATGTAAATTCTACACAACCTATAGTTTTCTTATGTAATGTCTGATTTCACGCACTAGAATCCCAGAGCGTCAAATCAGGCATTTATATATTATATGTTTCCCTTATATTTATTTTTCATTTTTTATTTTATTTTATTTTCATCATTTGTTTAGGAAACAAACAGTACATTAAAATAACAACATTTGTATTGATAGTAAAAATAAGTGAATAGACCAGTAAAGTTTCCATATTTAGAAAAATATTGAAGGGTAAGTTAAGATTAAATTTGTGTTACTAATACAAAGTAGTGTACATACTATGCATAGGGCACTGTATCAGTACACTGCGCTCAAACAGACCGTGTGTAGCGGGTACCTACCTACGAAATTTAACTTAATAAGAAAATATTTTTAAATATATAAATATTTAAAAAAAATAAGACGATACTTGTTTTAACGTAAATATCAAATTTAATGATAATATTTTTAGGTATTTATGAAAAAAAAATTGATATACAATATGGACACATTTTTGAAAAGGATTTAAAAAACATCATCCGGAAATAATGCTTTAATTTTTATAAAAATGTATGAGGTTAAAATAGTATTTATGAAGCCAATATTTTGTAAAAAAAATACTATTGTAGTATCCACAAAAATAAAACGATATTTAAAAAATTGCTTCAAAAAAGGTCACCCGTTTAACATGTTACAAAATATTTCAAAGCGCTGTATATTGTGATAAATTTATTTTGATGTGTCCCTTAGATTGCATAAAAAATTGGTAGGGTATGCCCCCCAGTGGTGGGCACCCGGCAAGTGAAGACCTGTCATTGACAGGGCCCGAACCCCTAACACAGATTCTGCACCTCCACCCGCCTAACTCATTGTGCCTAATAATGGTCCTGCAACGCATTTCCTTCCAAACATTACATTTTAACGCAAGGAAAATCGATAAACACCATGTCTTCATGGGAATAATTCGAATGAAAATAGATCAGTATCCACAATATACCTACCTACTTATAAACAATATTTTTAATGTGTCCAAAACTCTTTTAGACAGCAATGGATTTTATCCATGTTGTCTTTCGTTATAATTGATAAATCAAAGGAATATATAGGTTTGAAAGGGAATATGGAATGTGTGTAGATATTTGTCAAAATAAAAAAAGCCAACTTCATCCGTTAGATAATACTTTATGGCCGTTTTTCAAAAATTTCTTAATTCATTTTTTAAAATTGAATACTAGGTACCTACTAGTTTCTCTTACCAATCTCATGTGTAAAGGCCATTCCATCGGTACGTCACATAAAGTAAAATGAAATAAAATGGGTACCTATACCTATTCATATTATTACCATAGAGTGCGCCTAATTAAAAGGTATTTAAGAAGTATAAAAATCTTTGGCTTTAAATTTTCAAATAGCTTATTTTGTATCAATATGCAATGGAATATTTTTTTTGAATATTTAAGCAATGAGGCAGAATACAGAGGTGGATATTAGGTAGACGGCAATGCTCAGGTCACTGATTGCCCCATCCATCAATGTATTTTCTGACCATTTTCGTACCATCTCACCTCAGCATTATTAAGTGGTCACTCCAATGCAGTTTACCCTATTCTACAGTCATGAGAAAATGGTGTCTCGGGTTTATTAATATATATTTGGTGACAATTGAATCATACATCTTGATAAAATAAAACCTTCTGACAAGCCGGTTTCTCGGTTAAGTGGGTACTTTTATAATTATCATCATCTTCATCATCGTCATCATACCATATCTGTTCCCTATGTGGAGCATATGGATTCCACAAACGGCCTCCAAGGCCTCAAAAATGTAAAGCTCCGTTATTATCTAATTTCAATTTTTTTTTATTGTAAACAATGAAAATACGGAAGCTCCGTGTAGAAGTGCGTTCGCCTCAACGTTTCTCGACAACATGACGCGCGCAAGCTCATCGTCGCCATGACAACGAGGCGGGCACGTGACGGTTGCCATGGCAACCAATCGTACTCGCTCCCTCCCACCCACACCTCCAACGTACCTCCGTCCCTCACGCACTCTAGGAGTGCGAAATGTATAACGCATGCGCGTCAATGCACGTCTCACTCTATCTCGAGCATGCGTCCTTCTCGTTGATCAGGAGCCATAGCACACAGAGTTCATACGCTATCGTTTCGCAAAATTTTGAAATAATCTTTCGTATATGCCATGCCAATGCGTGCCGCTTATGCCTTTTACAAGTATTATACCTCGAGAACGTTGATGTGGCATGCATATTACGGCCCCTGAATTCCTCTCGTTTTATATCAGACTGTGCGCGCCTCTCGCTCTAGCGGTGTCGTGCATCCCTCTCTACCTTCGCGTTTCCCTCTTTTACGGTATCTGGCATCCTTTTCCAGCGTTATCACACGTCACTCTCTCTGTTTATAAGTAGGCATCTTCAAAGGTTTGTGTCTCTTTCCCTCTTGGCTGAGGGGCGCCAGTGTGCGGGTGGTGGGAAGAGGACGGGGATACACAGAATGAAATGAGCGTGAATGAAGCGGTCGCCTGGGCCGACGTACTCCGGATCGGGTGTATGGATGGACGTTATAAAAGTCAAACTTTTCCGTAACAAACATAGAATTGCTGGATCGTTTTGAAATATTTAGCTATTCATTTGTTTCTCAACTTTTGAGAGACGAGGAAACTCCATATCGTATATAATACGCTCAAAAGAGATTTCTGGAAGTCGCATTACTAAAAATAATATTATTCAACTAAAATTAGATCGTAAATTTTCGTCGGCCTTCGCATTAAAGTAGTACTTACCTACTTTAATGCTAAATATTCCGGGTTTGATTCCTGACAAGGCATTGAAATATAATTTAGACCGCTTAGGTATAGTATGTATAATTATATATAATAATTATTATCGATGATTTATCGAATGCCGATTTTCTAATATACAGTTTTGATACAACCTTGGATAAAAACCAATCAAATAATAAATAACCACTTAGAATATAATTCAATTTACTGTTTTCGTTATTTATATAAAAAAAGTTTTAGAAGAGTGGGCTTTTGTTGAGTATTTTTATTTCGATTTGGATTCAGTATCAATGTAAGAAATCGAAAATAAAAAATACTTCGGGAAGTTTAGTTTTAAGAATCGATATTCCCCATCTATAAACAATTCCTTTATGTAGGTACCCCCAAAACTTGTATTCTTAGTTCAAAACTGACTAGAAAAAAATGTACACTGTCAAGTTATAATTTACAGCACTAACTGACTAGCCATCGGATAAGTAAATTCTGCCAATCATACCTGGAGAACTAAAATCAAGTTAAACCGTGAAGGAAGCTGGTTCCAAACCATCCATGCGCTTTGTAGCTGCAAGATGAGTAGTGGTACAGCCTTCCGGAAAGTTAAATTTTGCATAGTACTACTTAGGGTACTAAAATCAAGTTAGATCTTACTAAGGGGGCTAGATTCCAAACCATCCATGCGCTTTGTAGCTGCAAGATGGTAGTCTAGTCTCTCACACAGTTAAACTTCAAGTTCAAGTGCCTTTTTAAAACTAATTTCAACTTTTAATTCTGCTTTAAACTTGTAACTATCACCTTTGTCCTATACCTTTGTAATATTACCTATATAATTTACTAGTTTCAATATTTGTTTATTTGTTTATTTGTTTATTTTGGTCCCTAACATTACATATCTTATTCATTACAGATGGTGTGTGAACTAATTTGTTATTGATATCTTCTCTACTAGGTGGCGTTTTGCGCACCTGTCTCAGAGAAGATATGTACAATATTATAATTATTGAAAAGATATGTAATTACTGTATTTGCCTGAAAATTAAATTTATGATTTACAATTTGGGATTTGAATAAGTTTATGTTATTTTAAATATGCTATTACAATAGGTTATTAAAATATAATTTTCCTGAATCAACTAATTTTATAAAATAGTATATTAATTGGAAACTTACTAACACTACTACTCAAGTTATTGGGTCCTTAGAAAGAAACATACTTAAACAAAATATTATCGGATATTACATAAACTAGATTATTTCTGAACAATCAATAGTTGTTCAGAATTTACAATATCTAAATCGATGAGCCACATGTTTAATCCTAATTTAGTCGTTTTAGTATTTTTTTCCAACTTATTGTACAGGTAAGGAGATAAAAATATTGAGTGCCGTTGTCCAAATTTAGTGCTCATTTTAGGTGTTATCAATTTATTATTGCCCGCAAATCTAGTAGAGTGATTATGATTAGTAGGGTTAGTAGAGTCTGTTTTTTAATGCGGCTCGAACGAATTCCCTTAATATTAATCTATGTAAATTAATTAACTTCAAAATATTTAATTTTATTATGTAAGTCTAACTGTAGGAGACTAGAATAGAACCCCAACCGTTCATGCGCTTGGTATCTGCAAAACGTGTTGTGGTCTAGCCTCTTTATTGTACAGCGCTCTTGAGGCGATTTCTCGCGAAAATAGCGCTTTATAAATCATCCTTAAATAAATAAATAAATACACTAGTTATTTTGTGTTGTTTAAAACAAAAGAAACAATAAAATCCAAATTCTTTTTATTTTCATTGCTTATTAGAATTTATTTGAGTACCTGTGTATCATTTTTAGGAAGGTTTGATGGTATCATGCAGTGGATACTTCCAGACGTATATATTTCAACAGGGATCAAAATCCTTGATAATATGTTTCTTTTTTCTTTTATCCTTTATACACAGGCAGATGCTTAGCCCTGCCAGGCCCGGGTATCTTTCTGAACTTTATTTTTGAAACTCGATATGAATACGGGTTTGGTTATTTTTTAAATGTAAAAAGAAATCAACAAATGAAAAGTGGAGATATTGTACAAGTAATTGGCAGTGTCAACTATAGGTCACCAATAAATATTTTTAAAACTCCCCTTTAAGTAGATATTTTGTTTCAGTAATTACCTAGGTTAGTAAATCTCGTTCCTGCATAGGTGCAGGTATGCACCTAATGATGCATAGGAAACTGCGTAGATAGTAGTTATACTAGTGCAGTGTTGCAGTGTACTCTGATCATTTTATTTAATAGTCTAGCTCTTCTTTCTAGTACCAGTCCAAGGTATCATAATGAAATATTAATATAAAAACTGCATAATAGATCATTATTTCATGAGACCGATATCTACAGGAATTGAACCCAGGACCTCGCGCATGGTAGCCCAACACCAACACGCTTAACACTACACCACGAAGCGGACAAATCTCTAAATAATACAGAAAAATTTAAATCATGACAAAAAAACATGGACGCATCATATTTATATTTAACTAACTAACCATTACGCCACTCCCCCGAAGGGATAGGCAGAGAGGATAGAACGCCATACCACTCTGTCCTGACACATTTCCCTTGCTTCATCCACATTCATATATCTTCTCACGCATGTCGATTGTTCCGACTTTTTACATGACAACATTCAAATAAGTATTTGTTGTACCTGATAATGCAATCTTTTTCTCGGCCTTCCTCGACTTCTTTATCCAGACATACTCGCATCGTAAATCCTTTTAGCCGTTCTTTCATCATCCATTCGCTTCACATAACCGGAACCATCGTAAAAGACCTTTCTTAATTTTGTCGATAATGCTTATCTCAGCCTTGCATTCTGCTCTAATTTCTATATTAGGGCACCTATCGTAGAACAGGGTTTTTCCACACATCCGCCGGGAGATCTCATTTCAACAGCATTCAATCTACTTTCGTCCTTTTTTTCCATCTCCATGCTTCGCTTCCGTACATTAGGGTTGGTACCAGGACTCCCTTGTGAACTGCTAATTTAGCCTTATAAATAGTAATTTAAAAAATATTTTAAGCGAAAGACTGTTTATCTTGCCTTACTGTAACAAATTATCAAGATTCGCTGCACTTGGTGTACCGATGCAGTGCCATTCATTGCACTCATTGCATCATTGTTAGTGGTTAAGGGAGAGTAGAAGTAGGTACGTAGTAGTAGTAATTTATGAAATTTTAAAATACCTGGATATTCCCCCGGACTTCCTAAAAATACTGAGGAGTAAACCCGTCTCGCTACATCGGGGGGTGATGACCATTCTCTTCTCGGACACCATTTTCCTGTAAAGAAATAGAACAAAATCAATAAAATTAAATTCAATAATATTCAATATATTATATACTCTAGCATTGCTTTAGTTAGGATTTATTTTGTAATTAACTTTAGATTAAGCATGGACCTTTATTTTTTTAATATTACACTTTTTTGGATGGTTTTTGTATTTTTATCTAGGCTTTTATAATGAATTAATAAATTAGCCATAGCTAAATATTGAAAAAAATTATCGCAGAAAACATAAATTAATAATGATTTAATGGCGGGGAAAAATAAAAGAAGGTACCTAAAATTTTTCGTCTATTCTGTTCTTCTTCTTCTTCTAGGTAAAATTTAGAATGTGATTTTTAAACTATGAATACAAAAAAAGTAACAAAAACACTGTGAGTAGATAAACTTTGGAAAAAATTAAGGAATGTAAGATTTGTATATTATTATGATTTTTCTCTTTTTTGATAAAACACAAAATATGTAGGTACATTATTCTGAAATAAAGCGATGAAACTGCGCATGCGTTTTCTCTCAATGCGAGCAGTTTCATCATCCTCTGATAAAGATATTATTTCAATGTTATTTTACTGTTCGCAAAGTCTTCCCAGCAACTCGTTTCCACTCTTACAAAACACTCGGGCAAGTTTTTACACGGTTTCATTGGTCCGATCGGAATACAAGAGGAAAAAAAATACCCGGGGAACATAAAAGGCAATCGTGTACACAACTTAACATAGCTTCGGGTGAATATCGCATTTGTAGTAATTGAACGTTTGGAATGAACTTTAGTATAACCCATAATCAAAAGCCTTTCCAACTGGCGAACTGGCTGAAGGAGAGGTCGGCGCGGAGTGAGCGAGATAAAGATAAATAAATAATAATAAGGTTACAAAAACTCACGACCATTTCATACCGCTTCGGTGGGGATTATCAACTTCTCCCCAATCGTGAATACAGGTGTTATTAGGTACAAGTAAATTCCATTTCTTATCAATAGGTAGGTATGTTTTCAGCAAAAAGTAAAATGGGGCTTGCCTACCTAGGGTAGGTAGGTAATCAAATATTATATCTTAAATAATATTAAACATTTCAAGATCCAAGAGATCATCAATATCATAAATAAATTGAAACTTAGGGATAGTGGAGGGCTTCAATCAATATTATTTTTAAATTTATAGTAGGTTTCATGTAACCGTAGGTTATTTATTTGTCTAATTGTTTGAATAAAGTGGTTTTGGAATCACATATCACACCCATCAGTTTATGCCTAAAGACACTTAGGTATGCGCTATATGAACAATTAAATTATTTTCAACAGTTAGATAATTTTATTTAACCATAATGCAGAAAATATTTCATATTTTCCACGATTTAAAACATGTGATCATCATGATGAATCCGTACCAAATACCGTGGAAAATTTAGTTTTTTAGTATAGCCGCCTAGAGCAAGACCGTATATAGTGAAATCTTATTTCTATCTTTGGCCAATACCGTTCTAAAACAAGGCAAAAGGTTTCATGGCTATGTGGATATAATGATATGGTATTATAGGAATCATCTAACCGCTGGGCACGACTGACGAGATAAACCTTGGGTGCATGCACTATAATTGTGTAATATGCTCGCCTCACATTTGTATCTTCTTCAGTTCTTAAGGGGTCCATTTGTTAAACTAGTATTAACTGTCAAACTCCAAGGATACCCGTATCTACTAAATTAATATTGGGAACTTTCGTGTTGAAAATTCTAATTGAATCCATCAAGCGTTGGAATCGTTGGGTTGTAATTGAAGATTGATACATTTTAACATTGAAAGTGTGTCAATTTAACAAATTGTCACCAATTTTTTTATTCTTAGATGGAATTGGTTAAGCCTTTAAATTCTTAAGTAACGTTTTTTTAAAGCCACGTTGACTTGGTTTATTTAGACATGTAGTCCAATTAAAATCGATCTAGACGGAATCAAAAATATACTCCATTAGACACTTTAATGTAAATCCTTATGCACCATTTGGTGCAGATAAGGGAAAGTTGTAGTAGTAGTAGTAAAAATTCAATGAAATATATAAAAATCTAGATAATCCAGCTGTAATAGTGAATAGAATAACATTTGGTAGAACAAATGCAATTACAGTAATTTAAAAGTGTTGTGTTTGTATTTTCACCTCATACAATATTTACCGAGCAAACCAATTCAGTGGGGTAGTAATAATATTTTTTATGCGCTGTATATCGGGGGTGAGTAACGCCAGCAACCCTCACGAGTGACACTGCGCTTATGGGGCGGGTGGAAAAAACGTAATCTATGCCCGGGACCAAATTTCCTTTCGCTTTTATGTTGATATCATATTTTCTTACTGGGGTGAACGGTCTAAGGTTACAATTCCTGCCGTAATGAATAATATGTAGGATATCATTTTATATATTTTTACTAGATTTTTGAATAAATTGCAGTAGAAAATAAACATAAAAATCCAAAGGTTTGCGCGATTATGCTCCCGAATTCTAAAAGAACTAGTTATGTTTTGTACACTTAAATATTTACATATTTCTAAAAATTAAAAATCCGATCACATTCGCATCTGAATAACCGTCAACAGGCCGCTCAAACTTGAGACATTATATTTTATTTGTTTTATATCTCCGAGAATCGAACATGGAATCTTGTGGTTAGAAATTAGAAGCCAACTCAATACAACACGGGGGCCACCATCAAAATCTAAAGCCTAGTAATAGTATGATAGACAATTCATATACCATCGTTTTTGTAAGATATTCCTCAAGGACGTTGTATAAGAATTAAAAGAGCTAGAGTAATGCGGACATTATACGTGACAGAAAACTGTACTAATGACAAACTTATTAATGATTATGTAAATGCGCGAGGCTGGGTTATACCATACGAATGTAAATTGTTTCGTATGTTTGCTCACAGGAAATTGTCTATATAGCTAATAATGTAAATATGTTATTTGTTTTTTTTACGTTTTCAAAAGCATATAATTTACCAATATCTACTTAAACGTTTACATAAAAAAAACATTAATCGTCATGTCAGCCAAACGTCGCGTCGGCCATACAGTTTTCGTTTTATACGGGACAGTTTTCAGAATGCACATGAAACTGTTTAGTCTACTGACCCGTATAAGGATAGTTTAATACATCCTGCAGCTATCGATCGCAGGGACGGTAGGATAACTTACTGTATTTAGTTGTCTCGTTTGCATACCGATAACAATCTAATCTAAGATATTCTATATCTTAAGTCTAAATAACATGGCGATAATTACGTCATCATGTGGAGATAAAATCTGAATACGTATTTCCACAGACACATAAAAGATGCGAAGATTATTAAATTTAAAAGACGTGTGCTAAAATGGTTACCTGCGATCATTCGAGCAGTAAATGTATTTTAACAGCACGTTCCCACAGTAAATCACCCGCTTGCAAACCGTTTGTTTATAATCCCGGCCACAATGGTTCGGTGTTCCTCATCTCACACGACTACACCACTCGTCTACATCCTCATTCTTTCCATCTTCATGGGCAATTATCGGAGGAAAGGTGCGACAAATCGATAGGTCGCGACAGCTGATAACTCCAAGAAAAAATATCACAACTTTACATCTTTTTATGGCTTATGTAGTAGTTTATTCGGTAGTTTTAACAGCAGGAAAATGGTGCCGAAACTGAAGAAATGTGTTTTTATTTTTCAAGTTCAATACCACAATGTGGTGCTTATTACACAAAAAAGATGTTACAAAATATAATGGTACATACATGCATTTCTAGTATCACTACTACTACTTCCCTCGGTACACCAAGTGCAGGGTATCTTGATCATTTTATTACTTGAAGGTAAGGTGATCAGTCATACGCTTCAGTACCAGTCCAAGGTATCACACATGAAATATTAATATTAAATAAGTAACAATTTAGTGTAGTGGAAAAACATTGTAAGTATTGTTTAAGTAGCAAGATATTTAGAAAAAAAATGTATTGTTCTAGCTGCATGATTTTTTTTTTATGGCTAAACAAAATGTACAAACAAACAAGCTGATTACTTTTACCTTTTCTTCGCAATAAAATGAATAACGTCGTTTTTGAGCATTAAGTCATTTGAATTCGCATTTTTAAAATGCAAGTTTGTTTCTTTTTTATGATGATGATAGACAAAACCTGAGCACCCCTTATTTAAAGTCTGAAGTCCCCATAAATCATTTGCTCTCGTATTCTTGATTCTTATACCTTAAGGGACACATCTAGATACTTATTTTTATGGTTGATACATTTTGAGCACATTATCCATTTATGGGTTACCCTTTACTCCCGAAGATCGTTACTTTTAATGCCACACTGTAAAAACATTTTTACGGCCTTTTCCTTATTTGATTGGTTTTTCTGTTAATGCCAGACGAAAAATAAAATATTTTACAGCCGGAGTTAAACGCCTGTAATATGAAAATAAATTTTTCTTACCTAACAATAGAGCGTTCCTCCAAGGGGAGCTTATTCTACATAGAACTAGGTTAGTATAAATAATCGCCTACATTCTTAACTGGCATAATAATAAAAACTCTAGTTTCTTCTCTGATTGCCGTCGTATACTCGCATAATATATTCCTCGACATACATTTATTATTTTAATGCACATTCTAGGATAATAAAACTGACCGTCTCGTCGATTCCATCAAATTCACAGCCGCGAAACACTACACATAAATTACAAAACAAATTAAACAGTCGATCGGTTTTGTAATTTGAGTATAAAAAAATAATAAAAGGACGATAAACTCAGCGGGTCATCTGAATGTAAAGCGAGCTCATCGGGACTGTTTCTCCAAAATGCCAGAACTCCCTCGCAATAAAATACACACGTATATCCATACAGATTATTTCACTCTCATAAAATTCTGGCCGGACGTAAAAAACGCATTCCACCTCTGGAAAAAAACGGAGAAAAAAAAATAATGGTCCGTCCCATGATGAGACGAAGCTCGCTCGTGATTGGTCCGCGATGCGGTGCCGTAAATCATAACCTTCAAAAAAACAAGTTCTCGTCTTCCCGCGCTATATTCTGTACTATACTATATCCCACATTATCCACCAAGTATTGCGGCCGTGATATATGCCGGACAAATGCGACGCCCGCCGCCCAACGCCCGCCAAAGTCTACGAACTCGATATGTTTACCATTCCGAGATTCCTTTAATCAGAAAGAATCATCTTACCCGTTTGACATTTGGGAATAAATTTGAAAGACGATATTTTATTCGGTTTTCCCGCCGTTCGGTTTATTAATTCGTAGCGATTACTATCCTCCTCGGTGCCCGGTGGTCCATTAATAAACGAAGAAATTGAAGATCCTTAACCAGTAATAAGAAATAAATATCTTAATCTATTTTCATGCAGCTACAGCACAGTAGGTACCTACAGGGCAAAAGCTCCTTTTGCCCTTTTCGTATGTTCAGAACAAGGAACAAAATTTTAAGTGGTGAAGTTATTCTTTTCGTCAAAAGATGGCAGCGCTATTCAAAAAATAGTGATCGATATGTATCTTTTAACTTAATAAAAATAAAATGCTCATCGGTTTATTTATTTACAAAAAAAACACTTTAATTAAAGCGATACATAAATTAAATATAAATAGAGAATAGTACTGTTGTGCTAAATTGTGACAATTATTTTTTTACATGGGTATAAATAACATATCGAAGTTTGCTTCAAACAAATACACAATAATATATTTGAATAAAGTGAAATATATTATCTGTAATGAAAGAATTATGAGAAAAAAAAATTTTTCAACTCAGATTATATTACATATTACATATGACTTTTGCAAAAATGATGTAGATCCACCAGTTTTCAGGTTGTACTACGAGTTGTGTTATACTACATAATATAATAAAATAAAAATAAATATAAATAAAAATAAAAATACCTATTTATAGTAAAGGAAATAGTAAGAGTTTTTAAAGAAAAGAAATCAAATCACGATCATTATGTTATCACACATCAATCTAAAAACATATTTAAAATTTGATTGTAAAGATTAATTTGAAATTGTTCGTTATTATATTTTCGTCGTGGTACTAAGGAATTCCTTGAGATTCTTCTCAGGAAAGTGTCTGCAGTGCGTAACTCAATACCTTTGTCGGATCTCGAGTTACATCGAATCGAGAACGTTTTCCACAACTCTATAGTGACCTTGTCACGTGACCTGCAGACACTTTGTATCACGACTCTGCGGGTCGGGTCTCAATCCATGAAATAAACTTTAAAAATGTATTTCTTACTATGGTAGATACATACAACTTAGAGCATATGAATATATATTTTTTTCTTTTGATACTATTGAGGTAATGTTATGCTTTTTTCATTTCAAAACACCCCGTTCGTAGTAAACTCCTGGAGGGAAAGTTTGTTGTGAGTTATCTCTATTACTACTACATCCCGGTTACACACACTGTTGTAGGTATGCCGTGTAGAAGTAATAGGCGAGTATAACAGTGCAGAAAGTGTATGGCGGCTTACACTAGGTCATGGTCCTGTTATAAACCTCCTACAATAAATTATTACAATTACTACCTTCGTCCCTCTCGCACCCGTTGATGGCCCATTCAGACGGCGAGACCGCCGCCCGGGAGGGAGGGGGACAGCGATATAAATTATCATGTCATACCGAAATAAATAAGCCAACTTTAGTGTGACGTTTTTGTGGCTCTAAGTTGGGAGGCATTCTTTCTGCGGTTTTGTACGCTCGAACTTTGTTAAGGAAGAAAGAAGAAAACAGCCACTAACTTAACATTTCACTCGGAATTTTCAATTTGATTCGCGCCCGAATCTTTCCGTAAGCGCGGGAAAAAAAAGGATTTGGAATAGTTTTTATTTTGTATACCGAAGTTCTTATCTTTTATTCGAATCTTCGGGGAACAAAAACAAGTGACAGAACTTGTTTTCTGTAAGAAAAAACGAACCTAATCTACAATTTATATCTTCGCCAGCACCTCGGCTAGGCACCGAAGTTCCAGAAACATCTGGCGAACGATTCGGTATCGGAATTTTAAATAAAATAAAATTATTCAGGTGTTCTCGGGACGTAATTTTTATTCAGCCCAACACTGCATGGAATTTGGACAGTTCGCTTATTTTATGCAGCGCTGTTTAAAATATTCACGCGAATTTCCGAGAATTTGGGACCAAAACACTGTGACAAAGGAATGACGAACGGGAACACGGATACAGTGGACCAAGGGCTATACTACGATACATTATTAGTATAGAAACACCACACACCACACACCGGGATGGTGCATAAAGAATAACAAACCAACTAAACAACAATATCACGCTACAATTTGTTGACACTGGTGAGCGTACAATTTGAATCAATAAATGCATTTTTCGCGATTCAAGTAGGTGAAAAAATTAACAAAACAAAAGCATTACTAAGAACAAGGAAATCATAAACAAGACACCAAAAATAGTGTGTAGGTTTTCCTTTACATTCAAATTGATATTGAAATATGTTTCCGACGGCAGTGGTATTTGGTATGTCCACTGTCCAATATTTATGGTAAAAAGGAATGAACAAAATAATCTCTAACAGGCAGTTACATCAAAGTCAATAATGTCTTAAAAAGTTGTACATCCAGTTTGAATGTTATTTTACTGGCGGTAATGAAATTTTCATCGTAATTAAAATTTCCATCCCAAGTCAGAAGTTTAGGTTTAGCGAATTCCGGAAATTTTTTGAGTTTCATCCTCTCCTCTCGTTCAAAGGGAATTTCATCAGGATCACATAAAGTAAGAAGACAACTTTGTACCGGACAGCGTCAGAACGCTCTCGGAAATTAATTTAATTTCCTAAATTGAAAAGTTTTTGCTATAAAAGGGGGCGTGTGCCGTCGCTCGATCCGAGGCGTATCTTTTTATTAGTTGTGCACTTTAGGAATTAAGTTGAGTGCATTTTCCACACTATAATCCAACATTTGTCTTTGAACTCGCGACGAAGCATAATCGTGATCATTTTATTGGTCTTTCTGTATTTGGATTGTTAAACATCCAGATTTATTGGGATATTCATAAATTGCCTAACTCAATATAAAACTATGTTTGTAAATGGTTGTGAGTATTTATTTTACAAAGTACACTACACAATATCGGTCCATATTCTAAGGCAGTTAGTGGTTAAGCTATATGCATACAACTTATTACTCGAGTGAGATGTCAGGTTCCTTTATGATCTGACGGAAAACTTTTGTATGGCTTGACATAATGCGAGCTTATTACAAATGAATGTCGTGTGCTTGAGAAGAGAATTGAATCTTGCTGAGGTCTCTCGGCCACTTCTGAGAAAATTCCGCCATCAGGTTGACGCGAGTAACAATGCATTATCCGTAACGCTCTCATAACGAATTCATTTAAAATACTTATTAAGATTTCTTTCACATCATTTGAGATCTCAATAAGAACACGACGGAGCGGAGAGCCCCCTATTGCGCCGAACACCTGTACGACCATATAATTGAGTCCAAATACCAATGTACTAGGCATGAGGAAGCCGCTGCTCCTCATACAATAAATAAAACGCTTATTTGACTGTCTGAACGGTGTTTATCTTCTCCACAAAGCTCTCAAGCCACGCGGCTCATTATAAGTCGGCCCGAATGACACGTTTGCAAGTCATCCTTGAGTCATTTTTCTTTGAGGCCCGCCGGAGGATAGTGACGTCTTGTCTGTGGATGTTAGTGTCTTGTAAAGTCACAATACCGGCCTTCCCCATGATCTCCTGATACACGACCCCCGACACTGCGGGCTGCAAACTCTAAACGCACCACAAGGAGAATGATATCAACCTATACGAGAGAGAGAGACAAAATAACATTATTGAATACACCTCACCGTAGAATAATGAATGAGTATTACCCTCTTGATATGAAAATAATAGAAATCTACTTTATATTCCTGTTTTTCTGCAAGTAATAAACGATTGGAGACGTAACCAATTGTCTGTATGAGTCATTTTCTACTTTGATAGCCGTATCAAATGAGAATTGAAGTTTACGGGAACTTCTTTAATGATTTAATTTTAGGATCGAATTTTTTGCACTGAAAACAACTTGAAGAAGTAAATAATAGCTTCTCTTCAAACGTAACACCATTTTTTTTTCAAAATATTTTAAATTATCTCTATCCGCACAAAGCCGAAAATCCACTGAAACATGGGTTTTTATCGCGGTACAATAATATTATTTATCCGCATAAATATTTCTGTTCTGGTTGTTTTTCTTTGTTGTTCCACCGATTCGACTCAGGAAAATGCAAAAAATGGTGTTCTATGAACTTGAACTGAAGCTTGTAAACGGCAATACAGAAATAATCCAAACATTTAGTTACGGAAATGAGAGATCTGATAAATAATGCAAAAAAGTTATTTTATTTAGTTTTATGTTTTATAATTTTTTTTTGAAATTTCTATAGGATAGCTTTTTAGAGGATCAGGAGAAAATGAAGGGATAAGAGAATTACGCGGTACCACAATACGTTTCTTTTGAGGCATTTTTTTGGCAATATGAAAAATTTAAAAAACAAGAAAACCTTATTGCTGTTGCAGTATTGATTTATCTTCGTTTCTATATCTCTATTTAAACAGTCGAGGAAACAAGAAACTTGTGCATCTTAGATAGAATCTCATTTTCTTAGTAATAGGTCGGTAGGTAGATTTTGAGGATCAGGAGAATAGGAAGACCAAGAGGAGTAGGTTGAAGCAAGTAAGGGGGGACCACAAAGGGCATTGCCCCTGCCGCCGGCAATTGATACGCCGTCTAAATTGGACCAAGTGGACTCTGATTCGGTCACCGCTTCAATTGGACTGCAGGGTGCCTCACAAGTTATCTTATCACTCAGAAAAGAACCAAAAATCCGAGGACGTTTACACGATATACACATGGAGGAAAAAAATAAAGTAAATAATTCTTACTTAGGCTCCAAAAACGATACGCAATATACTGGGTGCATCATAACTATGCACATTTAAAAAATATTTTTTAAAAGTCATAGCTAAAGAAGTCGGGTACCTACCTAAAAATACAACAATCTTGTTACTTAATCGCATCACCTCGGATGTCGACTTATTTCACGACAGTGGGTCTTACTTTTAATTTTTCTTTCCATACTTTTTTATATCATTATACTAACATTACTATCTATTCATGTATGATTTTTTATTGTGTTGTATTTAGTATGATTTGTATTTAGAATGAATTGGATTTTTTCTGTAATGTTCTAAATAACTGAAATAAATAAATAAACAATGTTGATCAGTAGTACCAGAGTTGAAACAGAGTGGCTTCAACATTTTACACTACTCTTACTTCTAGGTACTTATACGCATCCAATGGTGCATAGGGAACTGCATTGGACACCAAGTGTAGTGAATCTTGATCATTTGTTACATTACGGCAAGATGATCAGTCTTACGCTTCAGCGCCATCCAAGGTATCACACATAAAATATTTTATGTGAAATTCACATGCAAATAAATATTTCGTATTGAGCCCCATCGGGAATCGAACCCGCGACCTTACGTAAACCCTCCTAAAACCCTCCTATGCCAACTGTTACTTATGCAGTACGAGGAACTAAAATTAAATTTAAAAAGTCAAAACTAGTGATAATCTGCTCTGGATATCCCTATTGTTTTGAATATGTGTTAAGTTGTGATATTTTGATCATAAATACTCGTGGCCCAGCCAATTGATCTTACAGAGCTTCCAACTGGAAATGACGTCACGCAACTGATCATTATAAATAAAACATGTCAATCTGAAGGAGCAGACTACCACAAAAAATATATAAATAGTTTGTCATTTTTTACTAAAACACAATAAATTGTTGACAATCCGTCGGCAGTTTGCGTCAGAGCTGCGGGAAGTGGACCTGACTTGGGAAAATGCGCGTGAACTGGCGGCCGATCGCTTGGCTTGGAGGCAGTTTGTGGAATCCATATGCTCCACACAGGGAGCGGACATGGTATGATATGACGACTATAAATTAGGACCATACGTACATAACATTTTTTATTTTAGTTTTCACGTTTTGAAAAACTCCTTCGTGGTGGTGCGGTTAGCACTTAAAGCTAAGTACCTACAAGTCTTCAAAGAAAAATGTATTAGTAAAATACTATTTATTTGCTCTTTATTAAATAAGAGTATTAAAAATATCAATAATTCAATTTCTACTTTTATTAAAGACAGTTTGATAATGAGTCAACAAACCCGAAATATAATATTTATCTTCAAGTACATATACGAGTGTGTAAGCTACTCTGAGAGCTTAGAATTGAAGTTTTGATATCATATATAATTTATTTATTCTGTAGAATACTCGTAGGTATATCACCCGCACATTTTTTTTTTTCAGATTTTTAGGAATTTTAAGTTGCAAATATTTTGACGTTTTTTCTACAAAAATATCTCTTAAAATGACTTATTTCCATTAGCCAAGAAGCCTTATCACTAAGTGACCTCTAATCACACTCAAAATTGTGGTTTCTAAGAATTTAAAAATACGGACCAAGTCGAAGTACCCATATTATCTAACCCTTATCAACATGTAAAGTGACATTTTATGAGGCCAATCGACTATGTTAGCGAGCACAGAATTATTTTATTTGTCATGGTAGACATATTGTTACTAAATGTAACGACCAGTAAAAAACTGTTCATGAATATTTATTTAATTGTTTTTATAGCCCGTTTGTATACAAACCTAGTATATTTTTTATGCACGGCCCATTCATAAAGACATTACATCGTAATTTACGTTTTTGTTTGATGTTTTACACTTGAATAAAAATGTGATATTATTTGGACGATTAGGTATTTACTGAGTTTGTATTTTAGACAAATTTTGATAGAGCAACTTAAAAAGGAATATTTTTTTAATTCTGATTTTATTCTTAGTACTGAAAAATTAACATTTCTATGTAGGTAAGCAATAAAACAAACAACTTAGTAAGCGATACTAAAACATATTTATTTCGGGTCTTCTTTTTAACTAGTTAGAAATTACTACGCTGTTATATAGGAGACGAGTGATGGAGTGGGATTTAAAACAAAGATTGTACCTAATCTGGAGCGACTCTAACAAAAAAACTACAACCGGTTATTTTGGTATTTATGTAATATGTTTTTAACTTTTATAATATTTCATTTACTTGCCAGATAAAATTGAAAGAATTCTATTTCAAAATACGTATATATAATTTAATTGTCGTTTTTTGGGAAGACTTAAAAAAAAAATTTTTTAATAAGTGTGGAAAAAAATTTGAATCCATTTAAGTATAAACATACGGACCGTCAATGTATGTATCTACAAGAAGATATTGTTAGAATATATTATAAAATGTAAATACATTCAGTACTGTCCTCTTTCTATAATGTTCACTTTTCACTAATGCTATCATCCTTGACATTAAAGCGATGATAACTCTAATGGACTGCGGGTACAGTCTCTGGTCCTCTAGACCGAGAGATGTTGATTTAACGAGGCAGGATCGATCAAAGCATTGTCTCCCAGTCATAATATAATCAGGAACGCATTAATAACGGTGGCATTTCACAGATTATCTCCGCGAAGCACTATTCACAGTTTAAATTACTAAAATGACCTTTGGAGACTCAAAATCCTTTCACTTTGTTTATACTTAATAATAGTTTATTCGTTAGATAAAAAAATACTTCTTACAATATTTTAAGATGCCCAAATAATAAAAAATAATACTGAATTTCACACACTCAACAAGGACATTTATTTTTCAAGAATATAAAACAACACAAAAGTTTATTATTTATTAAAATTTATTCTCACATAGTAGGGCATACTTTAGTAAATAATTAACAGTGTACATTTTTATTAGATTATATTAAGAACTTAGCTATGCATTTAAAAATATATATATATGAAACACTTTAAACGATAATGCTAAATATATTTAAATTATTAAAAGTACCAAGAATTACCACTTGATTTATTTCGTTAGACGTTAGACAATCAGTAGAAAAGACACAATAAACAAAAAGTTATTAATTAGGCACCCTCTACATAACTACTACTACTACTACAGAATTGATTAAGTCCGATGACTTAGTGCACTACACCGGAAAATTGAATTTAAAATTTGTAAAAAAACCGTATCAGAAGAACGAATTTAACAAATCCAATATTGCTGACATCTCGTACGAAGGTATAAAACATAATACCCATAAAATTGGGGCAATAAAATCTCAGATTTTACAAATGCATGTCTCGGGAATAATGAGGAAAAACATAAGTTATTAACGTTTTATCTCATTCGGAATAGGAGCGCAGAATGTGTATGAAGGTACCATGGGAGACAGACATTTTATTGGCAATATCGGATCGTATCTCCGTCGTAGCATTCCGCCGTAGGACTTATCTGTAATCAGTCTGCGATCCTGGTACGTGATTCTACGACGCGTAGACCAGAGAATGACTGAAAACCGATTGCCGCCAAAAAATTATGTTTCAAAAAACACATTCATGTTGTCTAAAAAATCTAGTCCCGTTTGAAAAAGGTCATGAAAAATTGCAACTTTCAAATTTTAAAAGCTTCATTGATAATAATATTCACGTTTTATCACGTGTTAATATTAAATAGCAATTGTAGCTATACAACAAGAAACAAACTTCATAAGGTGAGTTTATGTGATATAAATGGTATAAAATAAAATTGGATAATTGTATTATTATTTTAAAAGGAAATAACGATAAATATTGAAGAGTAATCTATTTAACAGCTTTTTCACGATTTATTATTCAGCGTTTGACTCCAGTTAAATATTCATGAAAATAGCTCACAACAAAAAGGAAATTTGAAATCTCCAACTTTAATATCATATTTCCATTCCGCTCCGCGTGTGCCGTATTTTCTTTCCGCCTTTCCCTTATTATATTCTTTCTCGGTAGCCAAGCTCCTCGCTATCTCATACGTAGCATACATAACTTGCTGGGGAGATATCGGGATACCATTAAGAAAATTGCTTTATACCTCCACCCGAGTGCGGCTAAGCCATGGCTGCGTATATACGAGTACTACCTACCAATACATCTACTTAGGTTGTTCCTACATTTTCTTATTTGCCCGCGCACACGGCCGGGCCGCTTTTCGCTTAGGTTACAAAACAAATAGCTAAATAATTTATTACCTCCTGTATTTGTGTACATTTTTTCGTTGGCTAAAATTCTACGCGACGGCGACGCAGGATAATCGGAAAAAGCTAAACAGTTTTTTTTGTACCTTAATTAGGCTCTCATAAGAAAATGAAACACTAAGCCGACGCCGACGGGTAATTTACTGAGATCAGAAGAAAAATAAAACTTTTGTTTTTGTAAGCTATCATTTGCTTTCTAAAGCTAGGCTTGATTATGAAATGATTGTGCGGATGATTGTAATGAAAATAAGGTAATATTATTTTGTGTTCTTATATAAGAGTAGTACCTATGCCTTGGATGCCGTGAGTCCACAACATTCTATTGCAGGCTATCGATTTTCTAATTGGCATCCCCAAAAGAACATTATTGACGTAGCTGTAGCTACTTCAGCGTACACGTAAAGTCGGGCGACTATCTTTACCCAGACCGGCCGTCTCTGGTCGCGCCGACGCCCTAAGCCCAAATCTATATTTACTCGAGAACGCCGAAAAGAAAGGGATGAAGGTATCCCCGTAGGCGACTGTAGAAAGAGCTGAAGATAGGTGAGCTATGTACGATTATAGATTGCTTCCCTTTTCTGTTGGCTTAAGCTTCGCCCGTAGGTTACCTCTCTTTCCCTCCTAGACGTACAAGTATACGGTACGGACGCCCGCGCCGTCGCGATGCAATTTCGTCGGATCCCTCGCGAACCAGGAAGTCTCAATTCCTTCCCTCCCGGTACTGGATTCTCGCCCTTAGACATGCGACGAGCCGCAGTATCCGCGAATCATTTTCCTTTGGGCCAGACACTTCGGGAAAGTCCCTTCGACTATTCGCGAAGACGAACTTATTTTCAAGTTCAACCAGACAGTAAAAGGCATTTATATTACACGCCATAATGGCTTTTATGCGCACTAAAAATAAGTGCGCGTTAAGCTCGGAATGGGAATCCTGTTGCGGCGTTTGAGAAATCGGCGTGGAAAGTTCGTCAGATGTCGATTCCAGAAATGTCGCTGATTTGACGTACGAGTTGTGCGGGACGTTTCGGGAGGCCTCCCTCCTGTGATTGACAGCTCTGGACCGCGCCCATCTTGGCCCACAATAGAGGCGCTTCTTCCGCTTCCGGATTGCGGCAGCCAACAGCCAACCTCTAGAGACATATTGACAGCTTTATTTGCGTGCTGTTGACAAGCGCGACCACACAATGTCAAGGCTGTTTTATTATACCCAAAATTGATGTAGGCCATGCCCCATTTATGCAACCAAACACAGGTCGATACTTTGGGGACTGTCGTATTGTTTACAAAATATCGATAGCAAAAATGACACGAGATCATCGCAAAGTAAAACGGTTGCCTTGGTCAAATATGAATTATTACATAATTATTTAATATTTAAGATTATTTTTATAATTGAAAGAGAAAACAACATGTGCGAATACGTTATGTAATGTACTCGGATGTGGTATATAGTCACATAATACCAATGCAGAAGTAAGACGGATTCAGCTGTCGTAACCCTTGTCCGGCTCTCGCCATAAAACGGACTACGAAACGACCCGTTGTTTTTATTTTTACGATCGTCCCAATGATGGATATGCGTTTTTGAGAACGTAAACCTCCTCTCGACTTCTCTTCTCCCGATACTCTATTGCCATCTCCATTTTCTCATTGTTTACAGGATCAGATATGGCGAAGTGTATGGGAATTACAGAGATACGAGAATGGCCCCTGGCACACTCTCTTATAGTGTGTTTAACTCGCTGTAAGTCTGGGTTTTATTACGTTTTTATAACCCTATACTCATTGCTCAAAGAGGCTATATAATATGACTATATGGTACATTTTGTTTAGGCCATAGAGGGGACTCTTTACGTCACACGGAATGACACTTGTATTTCTTTTTGGAATTGCTTGGAAATTGGATATCAACTTTATTGTAGGTACATTACATAAAAATGGCGTTTTATTTGATCCGATTATATTAAAGATCAATATTAAAACGCAATCACTTATATAAATATGTTAAGTCATAATTTATTGATTGTTTTAAAATCTTATTCTTAAATTATTAAATTAAGATGCACAATATAATTGACTTATTTGCGTAATTTAAACAATAAACTTTGTGCTTCCTAAGGTTTAGATTATTATGATTATTATGTATGTATTTATTGACTGAAAACATGGAATGAAAAATTAATAAAGACATTTTTATTGCGTGCCTTTGAGATGTGAGTAATTTAAACATAATATTTGGCAAATAATATATTTTTTATATCCGTCGGAAGAGTTGTGGTCTGTTTATGCTTATCCCTTTACCTGTCAGAGTTTTATTTTTGATCTTTATGATTGTACATGTGTTCTGAAGGGTTAACTCTTTTATTACGCATAAGCACCTTATGTTAGAGCCTACGCACGATTTTTATGAAGGATTTTTTTATAGGCGAAATTTTATTATCAGGGACCCGAATGTCCTCGTAAAATTTCGGGCATTCCTCAGAGTAAGACCATAAAATAAAAGTCCTCGTTTGAGTGACAAATAAAATTATATTTTTAATACTAAATAAATACCCACTTAATTGTTAAGACCTACGTATATTATGTTACTTCATTTCTATGTAGTTTTTTTTTATTTACCAAATTATTTATCTATAGAATCACTCGCTAATGATGTTATTTTAAAAAGTTCATTAAGTTTACGAAAAAAGTTACAATTTTACAACATTTTAGAGTAACTTAAAGTAGGATTCGTGAAAATTTCACATTTAATGTAAAGAAATATTAAGTAACCATAATATAAATTTGAATTATGAAATAAAAAACTGTTCTGAGAGTAAGTAAAATGAATTACTGACAAACAGCTTTGGGAAGATAACAAAACTATTTTTCGATACAAAGAGTACATTTTTATAATTTTGTATTTCCAAAATAACGAACTGACGTAGTTACCGTCCGTTTTGTTCGATTCAAATCGATAAGTGAGCCAACAGCTGCTCACAATTACGCGGCAAACACATTATCGTGTTGAATATTCAAATTATGACTTGTATTTCCTTGTAAAAATAGGCTTTAAGGGATGATTTCTGTTATACGTTGGGGTGCGCCAACAGTCCGAGGTACCAAGGTACTAGGGAAGGGAGGAGGTGTGTTGCGGAACAGTTTGTGCCGTGTCACTGCAAGTAATGTGGAGCGCCCTTACAAGGGTTGATCTTTTCAATGCTGAAATATTCAAGATGTAATTATTTTTGAGCATAATCTTTGTAATTATTTTATTAATAAATAGATGTCTAATGCCTAATCATCTTTCCTTCATGTAACAAAAAGATCACTGCACTTGGTGTATCAATGCAGTGCCCTATGCACCAAAACTCTGTATAATTAATTATATTTTATGTGAACATATAATATGTAAGATTCCTGAAAACACTTAAAGATTGTTAAACATTGATATTATTTTTACAATGTATGTATTTTGAGACTGTATAATATAAATCTATGGGATTCAAAATTTATGATTAAAAAAAAAAAGAAGATTGGAAATAAAGCAGAAAAGTAATAAATTTGACATTAATCTGGTGGAGCAACCTTTTGAAAATCAATGGGATTATAAATAAAATATCTGTACATTGATGAATGCAATGATCTTGTTAATTCTTTTTAAATGTATAAAAGTACCTATATAAAAACCTGTATGACAATATAATTATTAAAAAATAATTATGTACGCGTATTAATTTTTTTATACCTAGAAATAAACGCAAATTTCGGAAACTGCTAGAATCATCGCCGCTTTAGACTAGGTTTCCATAATTTTATTGATATAATATGAACTTGATATTGCTGGGAGCTTTTTACACGAGCTATTTCCAGTCATCCCCATGTACCTCCCCTCCAACAAATTGTCGATTCACGGTGATAATAATAACATTTTTAAATATCGTTATTCAGCAGAATTCCTCCCGCTATTAGGGACGCAGAAACTCGAAGAGGTGTCGGAATAAAAAATATTCAACACAAATTTACATTCGTACGAGAAATAAACCAATAGGAATGCTACACCCTCTTAATTACGGGGCATATTAAGATTATCAGGCATGTTATTAAATTTAATTGTAGGTACATAATAGTTGTGTACTAGACCCTTTCAAAGAATTACATATTACGCATTTACAAAGGGCATCTCTTGTGCCTACATCTACATACATTCTCCAGAACAACAAAAAAATAATAACTACCCACTATGGTACAAACTAAATTAGTTTAAAGGACATCTTTTACATAACAATAAGGAATGAAATTAATTAAAAAGTAAATTTAAAAACTCCGCAGTTACTATTGTAGTCATTATTTAGCTTAATATTTATACATAATAATACTATCATTAATATCTAGATTACTACAAGTGTCCTAAATTTTAAGGTTGTAGTATAAAATAGTGTTACCTAAAGCCCTTCATACCTACATATTGTGTACCTTTATAAATATATTCCTGTGTTACTTTACCTATGTATTTTAATATGCACCCTCACTTTCTAGGACTCAATAGCTCAATGGCTTTACAAGAAACTGCCCCCAACGCCTTGTTTATCCAATAACGAAAAACAATAAACTTCAATACAGGAAATCCATCCCTAAATGAGCAACCTCAATTTTATTGCACAATTTATAGTAGCAAAAAAATGTTGTGTTATATATTTTTATGGAAATATTATGACATAAATAAATCAGTATTTAACAAGTTCAAGCACGTATTTATAATACGACACGAAACAATCGTTACAATACAATAAATTAACAATAACGGCATTGTTATTATCCAGAACTGAAGTGAAGATAGCAGTAAAATGCGTAAATCCAAGATGGCGTCCACGGGCCCCATCAGCTGATCGCGACACAACGGGAACACACAACTAAACAACATTCTGAAATGTCATGTAGATTAATGGTGCTTTCGCGTGGTTCCAAAACAGATAATGGTTTACTACACACTCCGCATCGGGCGTAGTAAGTGTGAAGGGGCAGATTTGAGACTGAACGTGGCGGGAACCGGGAGCTGGGAGCCCATCCTCCGGCCGAGATTCATAAGGGTACACAAGTGCCGACTATATTTCACTTTTACTCAGATCGGCCTTTCTTGCGCTTGCGGGGTGAAAAACTAAGTTCGTGGCTAATTTATTATCCGCCTGCTTCGCGGCTACATAACTTTTGGGAGAATTTGTGGCTTTACTTGTTGCTCCACACACTTTTCATTCTCAAAACACTAACTACGCTACGGAATTTTACTCATTTTCTACATGCCTACATTTAAATTACACGTTTCATTAAATTTAACTGTCTACTTAAGCTCTTATCTTTTAAATATTGAGTAGGTACTTATCTCATACACCCACTTATGTTTTGAATAAGTTGGTCAATTTGCTCATTTCATTACGATCATCCGTCATCGCTAACGTGCTACTTAGAGCCTTATAGAACCGGGGACTATTTTTTCTCCGAACAAATGAACCGCTTTATTCGAACACACGAATAAAAGTTGGACGAATTATAAATTTATCGATTTAGTGTTGGGGCAGCCGCGGCCGTAACCTAACGAAACGAGAGTTGGATTTTCATTAGTCATTTCCAATCGCCCTCTTTGATTTGTACACCTCTCGCACACCCAAATTAGGGAGAAGTTAAAACATACCTGCCACACCTGTCATGTTCTCCTGGTACGGGGCTATCATTATCTAGTCGTTTCAGCGGTATTCTCCGGCAACTTTATGTGTTGTATAATGTACTGCATTCTTTCCTGGTTCGACTGTTTCATTTCAATTCAATCGCATGAACAGATCAGTAGATTCCATTCAATTAGGAGACCGAGAGCTTGTTCACTAACGATGTTTAAGTGCTCCAATATTGGGAGAACAGGTGTGCACTGACCCTGGTTCTAGTACAAGGAACTAGAACCAGCAATCAGATGAACGGCAATTATACATGCTATTTGAACATAGATACACTTATAATAATGCCCCACATACTTGCGCACCTCCGTACATACGTGTTTCTACTGGTTCATATGTTTCTATCTCATTAATTCTGCACGTTCCAAAGGAAAAAGCTTTTTTCAAAATTATTTCATTCCGTCGAAACGCTTATATAAATTTCACGATATTATTTCATTTACATAATAATTATTCAGCCCGAACTTTCATGTTCCTAAATACAAAACCCGTCACAATACGAGCCGAGCAGTAATTTGAAAGGCCAATAAATAATTTCAGTAATGAAAGAAGCATTCAAGTGTCACGCATGAAAATTAAAAGTGCCGTATCAATGTGGAACAATCGGTAGATCTCTATCTACGTTCTGTACTCCTGTTATCGGGTGTTTTGTTTTGTTGAATTATTGATGACAACACTTTCATTAAAAGTCGATCAATAAACAATTAGAGGAAATTGCGATACAACGTAGAAATTCAGGTAAAATATGTAACGTAAGAGTATTTTCGTCAGAAAATCTCCCAAAATAATGACAATAAAAAGTAAGTTAAAAAAATACATATTTTATATAAATTTATTACTTATAATATTCAGCTTACAACTTATTTTTTTAAAAACGTAAAACAGGTATTTTTTCAAAATATTGTAGCTTATAATTAATTACCTTCAAAGCTATCGAAAAGTAGTGAATCAAGGATTAGGTATAATATTAACAGTAGGTTTGGAAACTATATTTCATAATAATGTAATACCTTGGACTGGCGTTGAAGCGTAAGACTGATCATATTGCCTTTATTTAACAAATGATCAAGATTCACTGCACGTTTTGTACCAATGCAGTGCCCTATTCGTACAAAAAAATTGTATTAATAGTTCCCTACAGATACCGGTTCTATTAGAAAATATTTAATTTTGTGACTGCTGTTTCGCCGTGTCTTGTATTTTTTTAAAGTGATTTACTCACGAAAACGGCGCCATAAAAATTGTCCGTATTTATAATTATTATGAAGGCAAGATGATCAGTATTATTCGTACATAAGTCGAGAATAAATAATGTAGTTTGTCGTTTTAGTTATTGCCGTCACGCATCACCCCCGCCCCCGTCTCCCGTCTCCCGAGTGAGCGCACCTCAGCCCGTGAATACCGAGTGGCGGGTTAACAGTCGCTGGCCACTGCGGCCGGCAGGATTGTGTGTTAAATATGCATGCCGGTAATTAGGCGGGGTACCTGCGCGGAATATTAGACAACTACGTATGTGGACAATCTTATGGTAATCTAGCGCGTATTTGATAAGGTCGAAAAACCACCACAAATCTTGTAAAAATCATGAAAATTGACAGTAATTTTATATGGAGCATTACAATAAAATCTACCAAAAATGTCATGTATGTTAAGTCAGTTTTATAGCAAACTAGAGTGTTTCTGATAAGCTCGAAAAAACATCTCAAATGATGTAAAAATAATGTTTCTAATGTGAGAGAATGGGGGATAAATATACTAATATTTATAATCTAATCAATTTTATGCCTTTGAAATATATTTATTTTACACTGAAAACACAAGGTATTCGCAAAAATAAATTTATAAATAATGATTTATTTAAAAAAAGAGATTTTGTAGTCAAAACTATTGAATTTAAAACTATGTTGCGGGTGCGGAAAAATGACTTATTGTACGTAATGGTAAAAAAATTGGAAATTTTTCAATTAATTTTTCAAATGTTATTGTAATGTTCTCGGGCAGGTGGCTTCAGCCAAAGTAGTGCAAAGGATTGTTTTTATTAGGTTTTGTAGAAATTGACGTAAAAAATACCTCAAATGATGCAAAAATCACGAAAAATGCCGGTAAATTCACTGAGGGGGTAAATTAGCGTTGTAATAAAGGTAAAAAAACTGAATATATGGTTAATTAGAAGAAAATTGGGCAATTTAACATGCCTATTAGTTTCCATAATAAATGATTGTCTATCGAAGATCGCTTGATGCGCTTACATATTGCCCGTATACGATTCCTTATGGTCGAACTATAACTCGTTTGGCGTGACGAGTTGGCACGCGGAGAAATACCTATTTTAATAATAATATTCTCCAGAACGTTCGCTGGATTCCAATGGCCAGTGACAGCCTATGTTGGCCCTTCCTCGGCGCCATTAATTCGATCAAATTAATCGATTAAAACACTCGCGGCCATTACGGATTCAAGTCTTAGAGTTGAATTTTTTATCAGAAGTTTCCATCTTTCGTTCAATATATTATGAGTACTGTGTTATATAATTCTTCTGTCGTAGAAGCCTCTTGTTGCATAATATAATGGTATGCTAAGAAGGTTACGTTTATCTATGTATGATAGAGTAGCGTAGATTGCTTTAAGGCTCTTCGCAATACCTTTTTTAAAGCGGAATAAACATTATTATTAAGTATTTAAACAAAATATAATTTTAAACATTTAACCTACTAACCATTAGAAAATTTTCCAGAAAGAGTAGGCAGAGAGAATAGAATGCCACACCCTCTGTCCTGGCACACTTGAATTCTTTTGTTTCTTCCACATTCATAATTCTTCCCACACACGAGCGTGGATTATTCCATTTTAATGCAGTGCGCTATGCACCATTGGGTGCGGATAAGGGTAACTAGTAGAGGTGGTAGGAGTTATTTATGCTATTTACTTGTGAATTAAGCCTCCAGGCCTATTAAGGTTCTCCTAAAATTATTGTATATAAAATGACTAAGGCTCAATATACTCATGATGTCTCAGGATCACAAGTGCTTGCAAAATTGAGTTATGTTCCCAGCCGTGCTTCACATGCAGATGAGAGATCGCATTAAGTTTTATATGTTTCCTCACGAACGTGCCTGAAAGTTAAACATCTAAACATGATGTTGACTTTGATTAAAGACTGAATCTTAATTATTTTCTAGGAATTAATGAATTCAAATTTACGATTGTCGATAAATAAGTAAAATAAATAATACAAAACCGTATTCTAAAATAACTTTTGATATCAACTACAATGGATTTGATGAAATTACTACAAAAACGTTATTGAATCCCAGATTATATAAAAAAACAACTTTTGCCTCTATGGTTTTAGCAGACACTTTGTAGAAGAAAACACGATTTATTAGAAAGAAAGTACCTACTAATTTATTATTTAATACTATTTATCGTTTAATCCAGGGCCCAAAATAGGAAACCTCTGAGTTTTGAGAATATGTGTCTTAGAATAATATTGGGTATGCGGTGGTTTGATTTTGTTAAGAACACAGAAGTGAGGCAATGGACGCAGCAACTCTTGGTATCTACTGTCATCCGGCGAAGACGTTTCGGCTGGCTAGGCCACATACTTCTTATGCCTCCCGAGAGCTTTAACCATGGTTGCCTATTTTACAAGGCATCAGGTTCTGGTCCTGGACGTGCACTGTTGACAATCCGTCGGCAGTTTGCGTGAAAGCTGCGGGATGTGGACCTGACTTGGGACGATGCGCGGGGACTGGCGGCCGATAGCTTGGCTTGGAGGCAGTTTGTGGAATTCATGCTCCACACAGGGAGCGGATATGGTATGGTGGTGGTAATTTATCCTCTATCAGTTTTAGTGTTGAAAAGTTAACAATTTGACATCTCAACAGAGACGAGAAGTTTGGAAGGGAATATGGATATCTAGGCGTTTACAGGGCTTATCACCTGTCATTGGCTGGGTTAAGTGGCCACTCCGTAATGGGTGAAATCCCAGTTTTGTCTACAAGTATTTGGATACACTCAAAATGTTGTTTAAAAAGTTTAATTTACTTCTCAATCCTGAGTGGTAACTTTGAAACCAGTTTACGAAAAATAGCATCTAATCATTAATTAGTCAAATGAAAAGTGTTATTATTATTTCGTTTAAAAAGTTATAATAATTACTGTTTTACTTAATATATTACATAGGTACCTTCTGTCCATGATGTCAGCGAGCGTAAAGGCAAAAATTACGAAAAACTCCTTACATAATTTAAAATTTCCGTTGACGATTACGTGTGCATGTGTGGGTATATACTATATGGTACTATTGACACTACACTAATACTTGTCAGGTATACCCGGTACTAATTTATTACCCGCCGTGTCATTTAAATTTAATAATGCGTACTGTAGTGTCAGTCGCAAAGGACAATTTCAATAAATTCATCGTTAACAGTGACTGAGTGATCGGGCGATGTGTGAAGCGATGCTATGATAGGACCGAGTGAGAAAGGAGCGATTGTAAATTACATTAATAAAGTAATCGAGACATCGAGAGTACGAACGTGCCAATTTGGGACAGCACGCGAATACAAATTAATTATTAATTTGTTTGGCAATCATTATCGCGGCTGTATGGAGGGAGGTTTTTTGCACTTAAAATTAAAATACGGTAAACTTGAAGTAATTCAACGAGAGGTGCGATTGTGACATTTTTTAATTCATTAAATATCATCATAAAATCAATCAATTACTTGTTAAATATCATAATTCTAAATACTTAATTAAATAAATAGCACAATTTATATTTATAAGACATTTTTAAGTTTTTAAAATATTTTTTATACCACGTTGAGGCTTTCTATGCCGTTCATAAAATTTAATAAGGAAAAGCATTCATTCAAAATGCTAATGATTTTTCAGTGAATAAAGTGCAGTATTTCTTGATGTTTATTTGAGAACAATTCGAGTAATTTACTTACCTAATTATTTAAATAGTAAAAGGGAGTTAGTAAAATCAAAATGTACGTAGGTGCCTACTTCTAAATAATTTATATCATAAAAAAGAAGTAAATAAAACACTGATTTTATATCTTAAAAAATTTGCACACCTTTACATATTTTATATGTTTAAAGTTCATTTAAAAGCTTTAAATTTAAATGTTCGGATAATTAAATAGGAAAATATCTACCAGTTTAATGGACAGTATTAATCAGGAGTAAAGAAACAAAGAAGAGCATCCATTATTTCTTATAACTACAGAAAAGACACGATGTTTAAATGCACTTTTCGCTAATAGGCAAAAGCTGCTCTGTATACCAAGAACGGTCCCAAGAACGCGCATAACACTTAAAAGCTCCAAGCAAAATATTTCAACTCGTCGAAAGCGACCGATCGTAGCATAGGGTGGGCCAAATGTGCACGGGGCTAAGTGCGACACTTTGATGACGGGTTTGTGAGTAAGACGTCAAGCCAGGGCGGACTGATATGAGCTAAGCTTTATTGTTTAAGTGCAGCGGCCGCCCTACCCTGGCCGAAGGCGGGACCGCCCAACGAAAAGTCGATTGCTAGGGAGGTCCGCATTGCTCGATAGAAACGCTTTAGTAAAATGAAGACGGAAAAACTGACACCTTAGAGGCTTTAAAACTAACGAATAACACTGTAAAACATTAATATATTTAATCAGAATGTTCTAGTGATAAGAAATATCAGGTTGCGCTTTTTAAAATGAGAATAAATTAGTACCGAGATACATTTTCATCGTCATCATCATAATTCCATATCCGCTCTTTATGGTGTAGCATATGGATTCCATAAACTGCCTCCGAGCCAAGCGATCAGCCGCCAGTTCCCTTGCATCCTCCAAAGTAAGGTCCACGTTCCGTAGTTTTGACGTAAGGTGACGTAGTATTAAACTGACGATACATTTTTAAACTACTATTTACAGATACTTAGGTAAGCACACACTACAAAAATCGATTACACACTATTTTAAGCTTTCCATTGTTAGGAAGTAGAAAAATCCATAATGACTCGGCCCCGTAGTAAAAATAGTACAAAAAATCAACAGGATTGCAGAAGAACGACAAGGTATAGTATATTATAGAAAAATTCAGCGCTGGAGGACGAAGGTGCAAGAGAGACAGGAGAAGACGGGCAAAAAGGAAACAGGGATGATTAAGTGAGACGGCATTAAGCTGTCACTGGCAGACGTCGGTCGGGCGGAAGGGTGGGGTGACAAATACAAACACACACGCACACACCCTTGCACAGACACACACTACTTTCACTAGGAAAACCTTCGGAGACAGAAACCAGAAAAACTCAGTCATGGCCGACATTACAGCAAAATAAATTGTGCATTTTGTTTGCAAGTAAGTTTGTTTACAAACAAATCACCGTGAAGATGCATACACAGATAGGAATTTAATCATGTTTTTATGTATATTTTAAGACTTGTTAGTTCCAAAAATGATAATTTAGTTTTATTTTTTAAATCGATTTGAAGACTTATGTTCCTTTGTCCTTTGCTATATTTATGAACGTTAATTGTTTAATTTAATATTATTACCGAAAGCGATGTTTATTATTTTTGTAACACTGGAAAATGTAGTAAATATTTTACAAATAACTTGGTTTTTAAATGAATAATTTCAATAGGTCAATAAAAATGGTGCCAATTGGCGAAATCAAATTTTATTATTCGATTAAAAGTGAAATTAATTAATTGAATTCAGCACGGGTTACCCCCCAGTGAATAGGTACTAGTACGTTTATCAAATTCGTAAAGTTTTTCCAATTTTTCATTATTGTAACAAGGTATCGATTAAAATTAAATAAAAACAATCGTCATGTCATTTTTGAAGGTGTTTTTGTAAAAAAAAACGAGAAAGAAAGATTTAATTGAAATTATATAAGTGAATCTAAATAATATTTTTGCTGATGGCATAGTGCACATAAGTGCAATTTATAAATTGTAAAAAAACAAATGAAAAAATTGCATACATAAGTGTCACAATAATAATAATTAATTGATAATTAACTACCTAAACAGGCCCGAAGCTTCATTTGAGCTATATTCATAACTTTATTATAATTAGTAATGTCAGTTGTCTTAGTAATTCGGTGTATGTTTTTGTTTATTTGGTAGATAGATAAATTTGTTAAGTATTTATAAAAATATGTTAAATTTTAGCAAATTCGGCAAGATATAGCAAAGTCACGAAGTCACCAAACCCATTTCTGCCTACAACTATGCATCATTTTTACTACGGTTTTGACATCTCTCGATGCTATCAACGATTTTTTTATTACATTCACATCTCGTATTAGTTCGTTTGTACTTCGTACAATTTTTCCCATATCGCACCTACACCGATTGATAGAGACAGAGGTGGACGGAAATAGAGCACTCGCGACGGTAGTAAAACTCGTAATTTATGTGATCATCTGATGTATAAAAATAAAAATATCAACTCTGGGCTGTGTATAATGTGGTCTCGTGTGTGTAGGTCACGATCGAACGAAATGACTGCAATAAATAATCATTTATTTCAGATCAGTAATAACGGAGTTACGACACAAGTTACTTTTCAACAGGGCCCGCCAAGCGCTAAGAACCGGCATTCTGTGACATTACGAGTACTCATTTGTGAGCTGTCATAGTGCCAGTGCCTACATGAGCCATGCACGAAGCACACCTAAATATTACCATGTTTAAGAATATCGTGAAGGTTTTGAGGAAAGAACGTAAAATCAACTTAAAAAAACTTAGATATCAATAAATATCTGATATAGCCCACAATGTGTAATAATCCAGTAATTTTCTACAAGTATTTGGTATTCTTTCAAAATGTTTGGTTAAAGAAATATTTACGAGTAAATTAAAAAGCAAATAAAATAGGAGAAACATCTTCAGGCTCTTCTAGTAAGTAATCAAGTCGTATGAACTATAACCTACACCAATAAAGTTAGATTGCCCCCAAAAAGCTTATCTATTCTCTCACCAGATGTCACTATAAGGGAAAAAAATATTAAAAATCTGTCGAAAACATTCACAACTCGCTGGTGGATCATCTGTACAAAACTCAACATATATCCAAGATTCAAAATTGACATAGCATGGTGTCAGATTATGGCGGAAAGGGGGAAAGATTTAATACATAAAGTATCAATGTGACCCACTTAACCCATGCCAATGACATGTCAAAAGCCCTGTAAACGCCTAGATAACCCACAATCGTTCCAGAGTTTCTCTGTCACTGATGAGATATCAATAATATCTTAAATAGATAAATTGCAAATAGTTTATATCTTGGATTCCCGAATGTTAAAATACTTGACAATTCAAGTGAATGTATGTACCTATAAATAACTACAACCTACTACTACTACTAAGTCCCTAAATCCGCTACCCCAATTAATGCTATGCACTGCATTGTTACACCAAGTGCAAGTGTACTCTTGAAACATTTTTATTAGCATGAAGTCATGAAGGTAAAGAATGATTCAGACTTATGTTTCGAGTACCAGTTCCCAAGTCCAAGGTATCATACATGAAAGGTTAATTTGAAAATTATAATGTACTTATTAGTTCAATTTAGACACCCCTACGGGAAACTGAACCGTGTCATCAAATTATATTACAATTTTTTTTCAAAACATATGAGAACAATAAAAAATGATACGAATAGAAGTACTGAGGTGGACCCTGGTATTCAAATATTACCAAACAATAAATTTACGAATAAACATCATTGATAATTTCATTGAGAACAAAGTTCTGAAAACACCCAGATTACGGGGAAATTAATGAGGCCCAAACGATAAATGAGAAAGGATTTGAGAAAAGAATCTCAATAACTTTGGAGTTAGATATTAAATTTATTGATCAATCATGAGAAATAAAAATAAGTATGGTTTCGTTACCCATGGTTGCGCGTCATTAGATATAACCAGAACCAACAACTTAACAGGATATCGTGATGAGTGAAATCGAATGATGAAAAGGGCAGAAATAAAGAATCCCCAGAATAAATGAAGAGGACGCAGTAATTCCAGCTTCCTGGAAGACCTTTTAGCTATGTTACAATAATTCCAGGATGGCGGCCAACCACCATTGATTGGAGAAGCTCCAGAAAAAGTAAAAGAATCAACTGTTTGAATTCACCAGCTTAATTACAGAAAAATCTTTCGTTTAACATGCCTCTTACAGCTAGCGTGGCAGCGCACCACGCCAAAAGGATCCCATAAAAAGAAGTGAACAATAAACGCTTCGCCGGTAACAACCCGATCACCGAGATTGAATTAAATAAATTAAATATGACGTTGCAATTGGGAACGCATATTAGCTGCATAGTTAGCGCACACTAAAAGAGCCGAAATATAATAAATTACACCAACGTAGACGGGTCATCATGAAATTAGATTTTGTACTTATAGCGTGCCACTATAGGCTGTCGCATACGAGATTTTGCGCCTTGGAGATAACATCTCTTCGGGAGGAAAAGTAAAGAAGACATCTCGGTGGTCGGTCAACGCCTCCCGTCATCGCGCGACGGTGGATCGATTAATCAAATAATTGGTTATTTGCTTTCAAACAATCTGCCATGCGACTGGGATAAAACATTACACGGGAGGTGAGGTAATTCACCCGCTATATGCCATGCGACTCAATTACTAGCTTTAGAGAGACTCTTGAACGCCAACCAACCAACCGACTCACCGTTCCAGCTTTATCAAAACAATTAATAAAATCCGAGAATTTTCGTTGATTTACCTCAGAATAATTGAGTGGTACGAAACCGTTAACACCTATGCTCTTAGTATATCGTCGTTTAATCTAATGAATTTATGATCTTGTGTCGAGTTTCTTAATAGTAATGCGTTAAAACTTCATTAACGATGTTGCTGACAAAAAGATTTATTGAAACCTCGTACGGACACACAAGCCTACATACACGTTCACTGTTGGAAAATAATAAACAACAACTTAAACAATACTGTCTTGGCTCTTGCCACAACTGAATACGATATTTCAGATAGATTATTTTGAATTTTAATAATATTAACATAGTATATTAATTTTGTGTAGGTTAGCATAATAATAACGTAATTTAACCAGGAAGTCATAAGTATGACACAAAGCTATTTATATATCTATCTCCGCCCTGTCAAAGTGAATTGTCTGAAATTGCAAAATAAGTCCCAGGGGTGCACAAGATATGATGTACATCATTAGCAAAAGGATGGATAATTTAGTGTTACGCTTTGGATATTCAAGTCTCGCCTTGGACCGCGTTCATCCCCCAGGTCTGCAGATATCACGTAATCTATTTTGCGGTGTGCAAGGCTCCGAGGGTCGGCGGGGAGGGGGTAGGAACAGGGGGAAGATGTGGATTGGATTTATTCCGCAAGACGCGCCAATTTTACACAATAACCTTTGCACGTACGTGAAATTCATTTGGACGGTTCTATAAAACACAACCGAGGTAACAATTAAACGTGAATTTGTCAACTTATTTTTTTTTTAATACAACATAGTAAGTATACATGTTATCGAAATAAAAATAGCGGTTATGTAGTTTTTTTTTTGTGGTAATTCAAAAAAGGACATTTGAATAAACATTTGTGGGCATTTTATCTGTATCCACTATCCACCCTACAATGTTAAAATGGATTGCGGTGTATAATACCAGAGGTGAAGGTTTAAAATTTCGACAAATTCGTAATAATTCACCCCGTGAAAAAACAGCATTCAAAGCTCGAGGTATCAGGAAACTATGACAGCGCATAGGTATGTTTTGTGATAACCTGCGCTTTTCCCTTTCACAGCCACTGGCCGTGTGCATGTTATTTCCGATATGACGCTTCGGGCCACCACCGCCCGCGGGGCGGATTGAGTGCGAAATAATGTGAAAAATTATCAAAAAATAACGGGGCCACCACGCTGCAATAATATGCGTTGTCTATGACAGCTCGCGCCAAAGCGCCCGGGGCAAAGGTATGACATTTTTGAAAAATCGAGCGGAATGCTTTTCAAATTCAGCCGTTTAAAAAAGAATTTAAATTGTCAGTGTCGACCAAATTACCCATACTGAAAACTATCTAGTCGTTCATAAATTGGTGTACCAAATATTAATTCGACAAATAGCGCAATTGATCAGCTGAACAATAAACATCTCCAATGTGTTCTTTCCCGCCTTTTACATACCATTTCACACAAATTTTCACGAAAAACGTATCGGAACTAATAATATTTCAATTACAAAGAAGCAAGCCACTAAAATATACGAATTCAAAATATTTACGGGCAGGTTGAGTCCGTCGAAGCTTTTTATACCCTCCAAACGAGTTCATTTTAAAATTTCGCTTTTTCTCTTAAAATGACTTGAGGCCGTCATTCCGGAATTAATGCCGATACGAAATGCTATTTTGACTTTCAAGAGAAAATACGTTTTTGGGAATTTTATTTCTCCGGTGTTTTGTAACAAGGACTTAAGTAAATTGTGGAAGAATGATGGCCCGTAAAAATATATGATGTCATAAATACACAAAAAAAACAAAACTAAATGTTTTGAGAATGTACAAGTATTCAAACGTTTGTTGACAAATTCTGGATTTCACACATTTGGGATATTGAATTGATTTTTAAAGAGTAATAAGGTACCTACACTCTGTCATTGAATATTTATTAAACATTTGAAAATCGCAGCACTAATTGCTTTGCCCAGTAAATGATAAGGCCATGAACGTGAAAATGTTTTAAGTGCTCTACAAGTACATTTCCATTTTGAAAAATATTGTATTTAAAGTCGTAATTTTCTGTTTACGTGATCAATTTGAAGATTTTTAAAAACATTTTAGTATCTTTCTAATCAGTTTTTCTGTAAACGATCAGTTAAACGACTTAACGATTAATTTTTCTTTAATTTTCGATAATAGACTTAAGTCCTTTACTACAGACCAATGTTTCGTAAATTAGCTTTGTCATTTGCCAAGTCCAGTGTGAATTCTTTTATTGTATTATCAACGATCCTTAATACTTTTCTCACTCAAAAGGACATATTCTCGTTTTTCATTCTCCGTCTTAGTTGAATTGAATAAGTTTTTACTATATCTACTTATTCCATTATTTATATTGACCACTGATTATTTAACATGAACACAAGCCAGAAAAATTTGTACCATATATGGTAGAAAACTTCCATTACGTAAGGTGTGAAATGCATAAAATAAGGTATTTTTTGCATTCATATTACTTTCATACAGACATTAAATTTACGATTTCCACCTTTCTACAGTATTTACCGTATTGGGGATTTACAATTTACTTTTATTATTTACGTCGTTTTTCCGAGATCTCAAAAAAGTGTATCAGTAAGAAAATAAAGTATAGATACTATACGAGAATGGTTTCATATTATGATAATCTCTCTCCGTTTCAGATGTATTGCCATTGTTACCAAATATGGTGGTTCTGATGCTTATTATGGGTGAAATCCATTGAATTCAAAGTAGATTCAACTTAAAAACTTCCCCAAAGGTAACGTTTATATTACATATCAGAAATTTTTAATAAAATTTTTACAGATTTTTTTTTAAAGATGTTCAGTTTCTACGCAGCCAATAAACGGCTTCGAAGTAAATAAAATTTCGAAATATCGACGTAATTGATAAGAATAAATAAACTTATAGGAGGTAGATTTTTTTTGAGAAAATCGGGGTCATTGTTTTTTAAAATTCAGAACCTTTTTTCAGAACATTTGGAATTCACGGTTCACAAGTAATCGCAACGTGAAATACGCTACCCTCGCCTTAGCGTAAGCGATCGGGGGCCCATTATCCGCGGGTAATCGTTAAAAATAAACTCGCCCGGCGCCCCCCCCCATCATTCATATTCGCATCATTTATCACAAATAAAAAGCGGGCACTTCTCTTTCGAACATATTACTGCACCCCGCCAGGGGAACAGGAGAGAGAGGAGTCCGAAGGAAGGAGTGGACTGTTTAAAATTCCGCTGCCAGGCTCCAGCGCCCCGCCTAATGCGAATTGCGATGACCGCTGCATTTCGGATGAACTCCTGGGATGCTGAACTAGGGATACTAAGCAAAAGCACCCTTTTCCTATTTATGAAGCGTCCTACGCACTCAATAAAAAAACTGATAAACCAAACTAAGAACTAGATAACATGAATTTAATAGAAACCATTCAAAATTATAAAAATATGTATTAAGTGATTACGCGAGTTGTTAAGTTATTGTGTTTTAAATCTAATTTTACATCACATAAATTATACCGACTGTAAATGCGCTGGGTGAAAACTCATGTCTCCATTATCAATTCAGTTGATGGCGCACAAAATACTGTTTCAATAAGTAAAATATTCCCCTACGCAGTCATAATATATATCGTCTCCCAATAAAGTGACCATCAAGGCGACGTACGAGCTGAATAACAAATGTACTGGGAACTGACCGGTCTATATGACCGAGTCCTGACGAGTGTGTTTATTATAAGAACATTGTTTCTCATGGGGTATTAGGGAAACAGAATGCGCCTGGATTAAAAGGAGCCGAGTTTGATGGACAATTTGCATAAATAATAAAAAAGAGTTCCTTGGCGCGCATAGTAAAAATTTCCCCCGAGACTTGTATGTGAATTGCCGATAATGAAATCAATCCTGATGTATGACTGGTGTAGGAATCATATTCTGTATAACTCACGTAGAGATTGTCAAACATCGCATCGTGTGAATCAGGAAATGCGTGAACATTATTGGGTGTTAATGTTAGGTGACCATCTTTGTCCGTTTACAAATTTATCACATACAGAAAACTGTCGTTATAAAGTCATCTAACACCACTGAATTTATACTTATACAAAGCTATGGTATAGTAATTGTATCATGTGACGAATAATTATTTGAAAAATTAAAATTTTATTGATTGATTATGTCAATTTACTTTTTGTATAAAATACTAACTTGTAGTGAATATACACCGTGTCCCACGATGAGACGGCGAAACTCCGGAGGGTGATTGTTTATGGTATTCTGAGAAAAAAATCCTTATAAAGTTTTTTGATCCGGGCATTTTTAATATAATTAATTAAAATTATTAGTATTAATAAAAAGCGACTATGTAATACTGGCTTCTGTTTGAAATGCTAGCGTTGGCGGGGTGGCGGTGGGCGGGGAGGAGTGGGGTCCGCTCTGGTCACCGAACGCCTTGCCTTGTGCGGACATTCAAAATTCGAATTTCATATCTGAAATTGGTGCAGGTCACGTGGTGTTAGCCAGTTCAAAAATGGAAGGTATTACACGCGTGAATTTTTATTCATATTTTAATCATTTTTTTAAGAAATTAGAATTGAGTTTTTTGAAAAACTTTAATAAGATTTTTTTCTCAGAATATCTCGAATAATCACCCTCTGGAGTTTCGCGGTCTCATCGTGGGAAACGGTGTATATCTCATAGGGTCATAGGTATTTATAGCAATTAGGTGCTTATGATCTATGTACTAATAATATAATAATTGACGTCTTAACGTATAGATATAACTGCTTACATATTAGATATTTATAATCGTAAGTATTAATGCTTTTGAAATTGATGAAATGCGGGCTTCGCAGATTGGGGTTCGGCCATTTTGTTGAGAAGAGATTATAACCATGGAAGATGCTACCGAATAGCGGCCCTCTCTCAATATGATCATAAAATGGTAACGACGTCATTCTCCTGACCACCGACAGTCGATTTGCTAAGGGCAAATCACTTAACGTATGAAGCATTATTGAAGAATATTGTGAAAAAATACTGCAATATTACAGTTTCAAGTTAGCAGGTAGGAAAATATTTTTTTTTGTATTTTTCTCCGATTGTAAGCTTTTTAACTGTATAGTATCTAAAAAATATTAATTGTCACCGAAAAATTTAGTTTAAAAATAATAAGGATAATAATAAGGAGATACAGGGTTTTAAAACTCACATCGCAGCGTTGAACTTGCCTGATTGTAGTATGTAAAAATGAACAACACTCACCCATGGCATCTGAAACAAAAAAAAAAACATTTGATTATAAAAGTCTATAGGTAATTATTTTTCGTAAAAATTACTAATTATTAAGTATTTCAAATTGGTTTCAAATGGTTAGTTTTGTACAGAAATCAGAATATAATATGATCACTACTAGGTAGGTACTATAGTTAATCAAGGTATGATAGCATTTGACATTTATATTAGTATTATCAAGTTTTGTAAATATTGACAACTAAATATGGTGGCAAAATGTACTTCATTGATTTAGGGTCTACAAAATAGAATTATCACATTTTATAATTTACTAGCTGATACCCGTCGCGTTGCTGCCGCAGAAGAAACAGGTAATTCTAGAAATATCGATTGAAATTTGAAAGATTTATCTCGTTTCTTTGGGAATTGGTAATAGAAGGAATGCTTTGTATTTTCTTTCTGATGATAAATGCATTTATGAAAATTGAATAACTCGTATAATGTGTATACTCGTATGTATAAAGGTATAGTGTAAATGTTATTTATTTTATTTTGGTGACTTTATTTTTCAAGTGCTTCATGGTAGGTATTTATAATATATTTTTTGTTTATCCGTCTTTGGCATAAACAATTAAATTTCTTGGCTGTCCGACTCGTAAAATTTAATATGAGGACTTCTATTACCCTTGGACATTTATTTTTTTTAAATGTGTGTGGCAGGTCCGACGCATGAATGGAATTTACTCTTAGATGAAAAAAAGGTGCGTCCGTCAAGTCGGATTTCAAATATAAACTCTATATTCGAAAACAGGTCACCCAAAACCCTTTAAACGATACCAATCTTTATTTTATAAAAAAGATGTGCGTCCGCCATCTTGGATTTAAAAATAAACGCTTAATTCAAAATCAGGACGCCCGTATCGTCTAAAAACGATACCCATCTTCATTTTATGAAAAAAAAGTGCGTCCGCCATCTTGGATATCAAAATAAACTTTAAATTTGAAATCAGTACGCGAACACGCCCTAAAAACGATGCAAACCTTCATTTTATGAAAAAAATGTGTGTCCGCCATCTTGAATTTCCGAATAAACTCTTAATTCGAAATCAGGACGCCCATACGCCCTAAAAACGATACCCATCTTCATTTTATGAAAAAAAGGTGCGTCCGCCATCTTGGATATCAAAATAAACTTTAAATTTGAAATCAGAGCCCCCAAGAACCATTAAAACGATACCCTTCTTCACTTTGTGAAAAAAAGAGACAACCGCCATCTTGGAATAAAAAATAAACGCTAGATTCGAAATCAGGGCCCCCCAAAACCATTAAAACGATACCCATCTTCATTTTCTGAAAAAAAGGGACGACCGCCATCTTGGATTTAAAAATAAACGCTAGATTCGAAATCAGGGCCCCCAAAAACCTTTAAAACGATACCCAACATCCTTCTATGAAAAAAAGCTTTGTCCGCCATCTTGGATTTAAAAATAAAAGCTAAATTCGAAATCAGGACCCTTAAAAACGCTTAAAACGATACCCAACTTATTTTATGAAAAAAAGTTGCGTCCGCCATCTTGGATTTAAAAATTAACTCTAAATTCGAAATCAGCACCCTTAAAAAACCCTTAAAACGATACCCTACTTTATTTTACGAAAAAAAGGTACGCCCGCCATTTTGGAATTTAAAAAATCCATATGCTGTGCATGGGAAGCAATTCTGTAATAGTAAGTAATGGTGATGATGATTATTAAATTTTAAAAAAAATTAAAACTCATTCGGCATTATACAAATAGAATATATATTTTTCGGGAATTGTGCGAGTCCATATGATCCATATGTTCACCTCGTAGCACAGTGGTAGCCCATTTTACTACCGTGTATGAGGTCGCCGGTTCGATTCCCGTAGAGGGTCAAGATGAAATATGATTTATTTACATGTTATTTTTACATTAATATTTCATGTGCGATACCTTGGACTGGGACTGAAGCGTAAGACTGATCATCCTACTTTCATGTAATAAAATGATCAAGAGACACTGCACTTGGTGTACCAATGCAGTGCCCTATGCACCATTGGGTGCGGATAAGGGAGAGTAGTAGTAGCAAATGCTCCAAATTTCAAACAAAGATTCTTGTAGCTCGACTACCTATAATATAAAACTCCAAACGAATTATAAGGTAGGTACTTTTTATTACGAATTCACTGTCTGTTAATGATTTTTATTCCATAGCCATAAAAATTATAACAGATTAAACTTAAAATATTATATAGTAAAAAATAATGTTTTTAAAACGTTATAACTTTTTTTATTTTCCCAGCTAGAAACGATTTTTAGGTGTCTTTGAAGTTGGAATTTTGTCTTCTTTCTATTTATTGCAAAAAACAGAGCTCTGCAGAGTTATTATCGATCAGGAGAAGCCCTTGTCAAACGATTTTTTTTCTCATAGAGAAAAACTGACGATGAAACTAACACAGAAATCTTGAACAAAAAAACATTTTCGGAGGTAAAAAATGCACTCGATAGCTCAAAACCAATTCACGGCACTTATTTATTGTGAAAAAAAGTCCGAATCGGGGTGTAAATAAATTTAAAAATGTAATTGAAAGTTCGAGGTGTATAAAAAAAAATTGTATACGTGATGAAAACGACATTAGCGCCTTTTGCTGTACAGCATTATTTGACGACATTTTTTATAAGCTTTATGTACTTAGCTATGCAGTTCTATCGGTTACATGGCGCATCTAAAATTCACCCGGAACTGTCACTAAATCATATCAAATACACAAATACAAAAATTATAAAATGGATGTTATAATGCAGGAACCTTCCCAGGAGTGAATAAAACAACCCTCTAGAACAACTTATTGCAATCGGATAAGCGGTTTACGAATCTATAAAGGACAAACATATATACAAACTTACATTCATTTTTTATATATATAGATTGAATCGGCATTAACGTTGTGGAATAACATGATTAAATTAATTAAATAAAACACTTGGTTACTTAGACCACTTGAATTTATTTAAACACTACTATAGTTTCGGAAAAACAGATATTTCCATCATCAGGTTCCATCATGAGTATTATTACTACACCTGATGATGGAAAGATCTGTTTTTCCGAAACTATAGTAGTGTTTAAATAAATTCAAGTGGTCTAAGTAACAAAATGTTTTTTTTGATGAATTTAATTACGACATTGTTATTTACCATGAATTTTAAACTTCAAGTTTCATCTTACATAGATTTTACTATAAATGAAAACGAGTGTTGTGAATTATTTTTATGTCGACCAAACGCCCTTTGATTTTGAATCGAGATTTTACCTCGTTCCTTTTATATTCCAAACACAATAACTAGGACTTCATGTTTATTGATCAAAGTTTACGTCTGTTGATTAAACTAATATTAAAAGTGCGTGGGAGCATTAGCTCATGGCGTGACAGGGAGTCTCCGGCGTCTACCTTAAAACCCCAACCCTCAATACCTCATGGGCTCCTGGTACTTCGTGGCCAAAACTACCCGAGCAGCTACGCTGCTAGCGGGTATTTTCGCGTGATTTGGGACATTAAAATTGTCCAAGTATTTTGTCCATTTGACATTTCAATATCAGCCCCTCCTGTTTAATCGTGAGTTGTATCTAACACCAAAATCGAATGGAGTTATGTCTGTAAAGGGTACATTCAAGAAGAAATCCTGTGCCATATTTATTTATTAAGATGCGAATCGTTTTATCCAGAAATAATCGCGTACGGTAAAATAATACTTGAAGAGTTAATGTATATTAATACATTTTTTAAAACGATTGATCGGCCTTTGAAATGAGTTTTTTTTATCGATTTTACAAAATCTGAAAACGAAAATATTTTCCCCCTCGCATTTGAGCGTCAAATACACATAACTCTGAGCTTTAGCCTCCTTGACAATGGTTTTCTACCTTGGGCGATTCATATTATCAGGAGTTAGTTGAAATTATAAGAAGTTAATTGGTAGGAAATAACCATTGAAAAAAAGCTCTTAAACTGAACTAGGTCATAATTTTAAATTTTTAATATCATATTGTTGATGTAGATGAATTAGGTACATACACTGCCTGTCATTATGAAAAGTAAGTAAAAAACGAAATTAATATAATAAAGTATGATAGTCGTTCACAAAGCGCTAATACTATTAATGTAATCTCACCAAATATGTCGCAGATACCGCGGATTGAGACAGAATATGGACAAACGTAATCCAGCATTATCGCACTGGTCACGCATGCTGAACTATGATAAGTCATTATGGGACTCCCTAAATGCCTGCATGTTATAATTAAAAAATTCCGTCCTAATAGCACACCGCAACACGTGTACCTGTCTGTTTTTTCAGCTTTAACGACCTCTCTCACTCTAATCCACTAATGAAATTTACGATCCCTTTTCATTCCTGACTCCCTGATAGATTTGACACGCAGGTCCAGCATGGAACAATCCCATAATCTATTTTGCCTTTCTGAATTAATATTTCACGGCACTCCAATTGGTAATTTGGCATTTAAATGAGTATCTCAATTAAGTAATTGAAAATTAGTGTTGAATGAATTTTCCAACTTTTTCTAGCAATCAATGCCAGGGAACCGATTCTGTTCTATGAATTTTTTTTACGTTTGTTTAGCACAGTCAACTAAATTTCAAACAAAATGTTAACAATACACCGTGTAGCAAAACTCGATGTATAAGCGGGTAACCAGTAAATCTACGTCATATTTCGAGTCGATATTGTAAAATTATTTTATTTCGGTTATCGGGTTGTACTATGAGTTTTGTTACACCATGTATAACAAATTTGAATTACTTTGTAGTAACTTTCAGTAGCGTTTACAGCATAAAAGTAATTTAATTTTAACCATATAATATCGATTAATTGAGCTGATTATGAAAATGTTGAGGTCAACGATATAAAATAAAATATACATTAAATTAAGTCAAGATATGAAGATCAATAAATGCTTTATCAAATTATAATCTTAATCTTGTAAATAAGCATAAACACTAGTACAAAGATTCTTAATGTTCATAAATTACATTACGGTTATTGACAACTGAAATCACCGTAATATGGCTGCCACAAAGATAAACCCTTAATGATATATTTACACAAAACATTCAACATTGACGACGACATTTACGTCCAATAAAGTCACAAAATGGCCGCACAGTAAAATATTCGAGACCCCAAAGCGCATTTAAGTACTGATTCGGTACTTTATGACTTCACCGCAGATAAAATTCATAGTTTGAAAAATATCGCGTAATGCAGCACCGAAATCTTATCTTTATTGGGCGATGGGAAGAGGATACCAGTCTGATGGTAATTGAAAGACCAGGTGCTCTTTCGGTATCCATCAATGTTTTGAGAAATGAAGCAGTGGATAATAAACACATGAAATATTATTTAAACTACGTAGAATCCTACGTAAACCTACGTAAACCTGTAGGCATCGTTGCATTTTGGGATATTAAATTAGTAAAGAGCTTTACATTATTTAAAGTACTTACATAATTAAATCCTATATTTAATGTAGTCATTAATTTCTAAGTCAGGTTATTTTTTATTCGTTCTTAAATGAAAATAAGGTGGATTAATGACAACATTCAGGCAATAAATTTATCCAAGCGATAATGATGGAAAACAAAATACGAGGAGAGACATGCTAAATACATTAAAAACATTTTTGAATGGAGGCAATAGTTATATCATTTTTGCTTTATTTATCTAAATGATGAATAAAGTAAAAATAATATTTTTACTCTAGCGGTGTAAAAAGTAACTACAAATTTAAAATCAGACCGTTGTGTCTGTACCCGCCATCTACAGTCGATATATGAAAAGCTTTTAATTTCGACTGGTCTACGATAAAAAGTTGGTAGGTTGTTGGTTTGACTGAGAGGCGTTAGTAGTCATAATTGCGATGGGCACTCGTTAAAATCTTGACAATATGTATCCGATCGTTTAGCTCAGTGGATAGAGAAGCTGACGGTGATCAGAAGTACCCAGGTACAAACCCCGGAGCGAACGGTTGTTTATTTTTCAAATGATTTGATGGAATGCGCATAGAATTGTGATTTTTTCTATCTTTCTCTTGATTTGTTCAATGGAAGCAGTAGTTGTTATTTTCCTGTAATTTTGCAGTCAGTTTTATTTGGAATTCAAATTGTTTTGCTTTTTTGTTTTCAAATAAATCCAGCCCAGCGACTCTCTCGTCTCGTCTCGCGCCACGGCCGTGACCAGGAGAGTAGGAGTGTCGCGGAGGTATTCGTCCCTCGCTATCTGCCGATATTAATCTGTAACACATTTATGCACTCTCGCCTCATTATGCCCTGGTGTTGTCGCGGCCTCATACACGATATTATATCCGCCTCGGAACGCAGAGCGTAGGTATGATTGTTGTCCCGTGTAAGTATTATCGGAGATATGGCACTGTTGCTGCCTACGCGCTAAGCCAAACTTGTCCCACCGGTGCAACGGATGGCCTCAGATCAAAAGCGTCTAATCTTGTTTATTACCAGTTTTGTTCGAGGATCTACTGACTAATTGATATCTCAACAGAGCAGAGACGAGAAGTTTTGAAAGGAATATGGATATCTTGGTGTTTTCAGGACCTTTCAGCTTTGTAAACGTGTAAATATCCATGTCCAATTTTAAACTTCAATTCTCTGTTGAGATGTCAATAATTATAATATGTAATTGGGCATGCCAAATATGGGTATAATCCAATTTTTGTATACGAGGAGTTGGAAGAATTCGAAATGTTAATTATTGAAAAACAAACAATATCACAGGCTTCGTTGTATTGAATTTATAATATCGAATTAAAACAGTCTATACATTTCATGATTTTTTTTTTCAAAGTTTAAGTACATACCCGAAATTGGATCGGAAAGAACCCGATACAAAGGGCCAAAGTATCGGTGAACATATGACTCAAAATGTGTGGTTGATTTTTGTGGAATACGAAAAAAAACAATATATTATTCATCTTTTCGTGCTGATTTGAGCTCATTTGCATTCCATAACATACTACTAAGAAACCGTTTTTATCTTTAACCGAGTTATCTCAAAGATAAATAAGAAGGTATTAATATCCCCGTTATGTGCGCAACTTAGTTGGCAACCTGCATCACATCTGCCTTCATTTCAAATGTCCTCTATATAATAATTGATTTGCATATTTTATGATAAATCTACAGAAACTTGTTGTGGGTGCATCGGACATGTTCTGCACAAATAATATTTCCCTGTAGCGAATAAGCCTGTCAGCTTATCAGGAAAACGATAATAATAAAACTAAATTATAATTGCCGTGGTCGTGGTCAAAATGTCAAGTGTATGAGAGAAAACAATGTGTCAATAATGAAATTGAAGTGAAAAAAAACACATTGCTCGCCTTTTTAACTTGTTGTTTTCATCAAAATCACAATAAGATTCTATAATTTTGCGTAGCAAGTATGGAAAATATTTTTAAAAATGTGGGAGAGACAAAATATTTTTTTTTCTTTCTAATAATAATATGTAAAAAATTTTTGTGGTTTCATCTTCATAAGGCATCATGTTATTTGTTTCTTACTATTTTTTTTGTTTTTGTATTTTTAAGTGCAGTTTTAATATTGCTATTCAAAGCTAAAAATTTGATATAGGAAAAGCAGTTTAGAATCATCAGCAGGTATCGTCGCAATTTATTTAATGAATTCAACAAGAATCTTATAATATACTCATTTTAAGCAGACAGGAGAGTAGAAGACATAAAAGTTAATTGAGTTTACGTGTTATTCGCAATCACCTGGCTGGAGTGCAGGTTCGCTAAAGTTCTTCGATCGTGTATCAATCATATCGTCTCGATGTCTCTGTATGGAGTTCGTTAATAAATCACCGGCGACCTCTTCGCGCCCTCTGACGCCCTGGTACCCGATCCTTTCTCACAGCCACGGCTGACCTCGCGCCCGTGAATAAATGATATTTATCTTCACGATATAAATAATATCGGAACATCGGCGGATCAACAAACATCATTACCCGGGTCCCAGCGGGTCGTCTTCCTATTCTACAAGGGTATCCTCGTTACGTGCTCGCCGGGTTCATATAAAAGCTGCACCAACAATACACTTTCATTATTGTTTCTTGATTGGTTCGATGTATGTTACAAACTGACAGAGCTTGAACACCACACGCTACATCATTGTCATTTCAACTGAATTTCTTCATTTCTGAACGTGAACTCTCGCACAGAGATGGCGTGTTATCCCTGGTTCTCTATTGTTGTCCTCTTAATACAGGTAGGAGCAGTACTCCAAAAATACTATAGTAACACCAATAATTTCTTCCCACCGATTCTTTTCGATCATATTATATATTTCGTCTTAAGTTCAAGAGGTCAAGTATTTCAATTTGTTTCTTAACTAATAACTTACTTTTTATACAATGCGATGCTGATATTAGTTTTGGCTCCATAACTAGATATGAGTAAAACATTAATTTAACTCATTTTTAGCCTTGCTCTTCCCCCTTTGATTTGCGGAAAAGTCGATTCCTCAAAACCATTTCTTCTTCGGGTTTTTGTTCTTAATTCTTATATTATTTATGATTAGAGTTTGTATTTTTAACATTCAAAAGCTTCCAACATAAATACGCATATAAATCTAATTGGTATCTAAGACTTGGTGCCATTTACCAAATTAATATGGTATTATAGGCTTTAATTTTATTTACCCATTTTTCCTTCAAACGGTAGGACCTTATTTCGTCTTAATTTCAAGAGCTGCTTCAAGTTTGTATTTGTAACATAGCAAAAGCTTCCAACTTATAATACGCATGCTGAATCTAATTTGGCCGTATTGGTTGTTTTACACGCCGTATGCCCAACGGCGTTTCACAAAAAACATACGTCGTTAAATATGGAATAAAGTTGATTTCACATTGCCCCGCCCGTGGCGTGGGAGGGATTCGAACCCGGGTCGGCACGGAAATAATTTGTTGCGTAGCCACCCGCTGTGTGGCTTGATGATCGCTACAAGACACGGTCTCCGGCTCCGGCTGACTTCCCCTGGAGATCCCCATTCTAATACTCCAATGGTGGCCGAGATTCATTTACTAATCTTATAGAAAAGTCAAATAAATTTGATGGTGGTGTGTTTTGTCTCGACATTACTAATCCAGTCTGAATTTCACATGCTGTATTTTTAGATCTAACATCTAAAGTTTTTGTTTATTTACTTATACTGTAAGAAAATATTACAGTTTACCATTTTCAGGTATTATTTACGAAGCGAAATTCGAATGAAATGTTTTTATTTTATTTGAAAAGTTAAATTATCAATGAAAAAAATAAGTAATGAAGTCAATAAACGAAAAAATGAGGTTCTAAATGTTACTCTTTGATTTGATTCAATAATAATAATAATAAGATGACTTATAAAGCGTCGTTTTCGTGAGAAATCACCTCAAGGCTGCTGTACACAATGCATAAAAAATATAATGCTAGAATCAACATATTATTATTTAATTGTTTTTTTATATTTTTTTTTTACTGAAAACATAACTTTTTTGCTAAATTCGGGAAAAAGAAATATTACACACATTTACGGTATTTAAAAGTTGCAAAACTTTTTAAAAATTGTAAAATAATTTATGATTTTCAAATAAATAAGATTAAAACAAAAAGGATTTAATACAAAAACAAACTTGTTATGCGCTTATTAGAAAACCCAGAAATGTATTCCTTTTCAAAATCGTGTAATGTCAAGTCAATTTATTTCAAGATCTAAAAAATTGATTGCTATTTCATTCTAATGGCGTCCATGTTCATTTTATACTGCGTCAATAAAGCGACAGATTTCTGTATGCAAATATAGATATCTGTAAAGGAAATATTATGCCTCGCTATGCAAATAGTCGAAAGGATTTTCAATTATGCAGTGAATAAGGAATCGACTTGCTATCAGATCAATAAACTGAGTACCTACTTGAAATTCTATACTAAGATGCAGTCAGCGAATGAAATCGTGAAATGAAAAGCTATCAAACCATCTAAGCTAATTGTTTTTAAAAGTAATGATAAATTTTACCTGACATTAAATATTTAAGTGTTTGGAACAGGCGAACCATGTAAATACATAATCTCGATAAAATCTAATATTAAATACTTAGACCAATTAAATCTAATTTAAGAATATTTCCTTAAGTATTAAATAATATAGGTCATTATCAATGTTTTATAAACACAAAAGTTAAAGTTAAATACTTATTTTAAATAGGTATTGTACCTATCTAGCGCATATTTTTTCCAAATATGATACACAACTTGCATTATTCACGTTTTCTAAAATAAAAAACATTTTTATGAATGCAAAAAAAAGATTTAAATTAACAAATGTAGGGAATTATAGTTGATGACTTTATTTACGTGAGAAACGGATTAATTATAATAATAAACATAATTATAGCAGTTTGCGATAATTTCTTGATTATTCCCTATAGATAAAAAGGTAACATATAAAGTACCTATCTAATAATATAAAAAAGTGTAAATATTTATATAAAAAGTGCCAATTAGGTAATATTACGGCAGCACTAATAAACATATAAAATCCAGAACTTTATCTGTAGAATAATTTTAACTAGCATGATTAATTACTTGGAATTTGAAACAGGTAGTACAAAGCGTGTTAAAATTTCTCATCGCAGTTCGTTATTAAATTTTTAATGCACACGTCCGTCGTTATATATCACATTTTAATAATTTTAATTGCAAAGATTTTAACATTATAATAAATAATATCCATTTTATTAGGTCGCAAATATACAGATAATTCCCATGTTACATTATTTATTATGAGTTTTTGGATGTTCTGAAAACATCCATTTTTAAAATAATTATGCAAAGTGTCCTTTAGGTGATTCTTGATAAAAAAAACGGGGCTTTATTAGTTTGATTTATCTATGGTTAATTTGTCTTAACGTGTCTTCAACACTGAAATTGGTATACCAATCTAATGCTTTAATTAGTTGCATATAAGGAAAAGTAGTAATAGTAGTAATTTGACTGAATTTACTTGATTTTTTAACATTTATTTATTTATGGATGATTTATTAAGCCCCGCTATTTTTGCGATAAATCGCCTCAAGAGCGCTGTACAATAAAGAGACTAGATCACAACACCTTGCAGCTACCAAGCGCATGGGCGATTGGGATTTTTTCTAGCCTCCTACAGTTTAAACAGATTTTATTACATGATATAAAAAAATATTTTTAAAGTCAACACATACTTATGATTATAATAATGGATTATGTGTAAACAAATATAACTTTGTAGGGAGAAAGATTCTTGTCTTGCAGTTACTGAGCGCATGGACAATAGATTCTACTTTCCTTTACAAAATTTGAATTGTTAAAAATAGTGAAATGTGTATAGATTCAATAAGTAAATGAACTTTTCTAATAAGAATTTAAAAATGAATATTGTGTAGAGAAGGCATGCGAATAAACGTTTGAAAGGATTGATTTCAACAAATATGTAATACACTTTACTATTTAAAAGTTTTACGATTAGGTAATTGTATGAGTTATATTGTACGTATTTATAGTAATTGTTCAATTTAATATGAATATTATTGTCGTTCTGATAATCTCTCATCATGTATCAATAAGGTATTTTTTACTGACACAATCGTTTATGTAGCTTAGTGCTAGATCTGACAGTAACAACAAAAAATAAAATTGAACAAATAGGTAATAGACCTTAGTTTCTGGTAGCACACACACATACATAATATAATATAATTCATAAATGTATGTTTGTAAGATACACGTCGTGCGTATGGCTGTGTGCTCAGTAGAGTTGAAGTCAGCCGGGACGAAAAGAAACTCAGAATAATCAATAACTTAATCGAGCCAAAAGACTATGGACAAGTTTCTACCGTTACAACTACTCGCCTATCCCAACTACAAACACAGGAACCTCAAAAGTAAATTGTTAGTAAAAGGATCAATTTTGGTATCTATTATTGCAATTTATTACTGGAGACACGAGTAAACATGTTTGCTGTTTCCAAATTAGTTTTTTTTTTTTAAATATATATTTTATTCTTTTGTGATTGAATCCTTGTTTTTTTAATGAAAACTTATATTTTAACGCTACTTATGATTAATTAATAGACAGGGATAAAAACATACTTTTTAAAAATAATAAGCTCTCTGTTTCCAGACAAAGCTTAGTAAATATTATACAATATTTATTTTAAAAATCAGGAAGTTGAATGGGTAATATTTTGTATTTTTGAGTAAAGGTGGATTTTTGAACAAAAATACCAATAATATAATATTAAAAAATAATGTGTAAAATTTGTGGGTTGCTGTGTTTATATATAAGACAGCCGTAGCTGAGGCAGGGCAAAAACAAGCGGGAGTAGAGCCAATAGGGAGGTATGGGTACTACGTCACTGCGGGTTGGTGGACAATCGTAGAAAGAGGCGAACACAGACTAAGAGATTAAAGTCTGGTGAAAAGGCGCTTAAGAACCTTTTTATGAACTTTTCTATCTAAAGATGCCAGATGTCGGTGAAACTGGTAATTGACAAAATTAATATTTTTAGTTAAATGGGCTCTCGGGAGGCATACGCAGTATATGGCCTAATCAGGTATCAAAGGTTGTTGCGTTCGTTGTCTCACCTCTGTATTCCTTACATATTCAGACCACTGCATACCTAGTATTCTTCTGAGATACCTATTCTCAAAACTAAAGTCTGCTTTTTTGGGTCCTTGTTAGTTGCCACGACTCACGACTCGCAGCCATAGAGGAGAAAATAATATCAATTCCATGACTAATTTTTCAATTTGTATAACACGAGGCCTGGAGGCCCAACTATAGAGAAGAATAAGTAACATCACTGAAACCTAGGATTGTGAAAATTCAGAATCTACATGACATGGCGTAAGTCTAGCGTCACTTTCATTACACCGCGGGGCCGCCATAATAATATTCAATAAATCAGCATTGATTTAATACAAATAATGGCGGCCTCCGTAGCGTAATGGCTAAGACGCTGGACTCACGATACGGAGGTTTCGGGTTCGATTTCCGGTGAGAACTCAAAAAAATTAAAAGTGATTTTTCTCAAGCCTGGGTGTTTGTGACGTTGTTCCCCTCTGTAATTGGGCCTCCTGGCCTGTTGAGGTGATTAAAAAATAAATAAATAAAATAAAAATATATTTTTTTTACTTAATATTGCGACCACACGTACTAAGCCGCAGTCGGTGCAAAATTATGACGTACAAAGCACTATATCGGGCAAGTGTCGCTCCGAGAGGCGAGTGCGTCCCGTCCCTATCGCCTGCCTGGACCGGCTAAGTGCTATAGCGTGTCACAAGATAGTTGGGCGGCGAAGGCTTATCCCGTCCCCGCTCTATCGCGAGGAATCAAAGAACGAGTTATTCAAAGAGCTCACTGGAGGAATGTCACCGATAGAAAGTAACAGGACCAACAGTTATTAGATATCAATAATAAAAACATTAAAATATTTATTCCTACATGATACCTTGGACTGGCGATGAAGCGTAAGACTCTTGCCTTCATGTAACAAACACAAGATACTCGGTGTACAAATGCAACATTGGCATGATGCCGCTCCAGAGTATTTAAAAGAGCTTTGCATTCCAGATGAACTAGCTGAAAGACGTCTCACACTTCGATCAGCTACATCTACAGCTATAGGCAGGGTTTTAGTACCGATCCGTAATCAGCGCACAAAGTTTGGAGAGCGCGCTTTTGCGGTTGCGGGCCCCTGTGGCTTGGAATGCTCTCCCGCCAGAAGTGGGCAACTGTGAGAGTGTGAAGTGATGTTTCGAAAGAAACTTAAGACCTATATATGTTCTCAAAATCTTTTGATTAATTTTGATAATGGTAGGAATTTTCTACTCAGAAATTGAGTTTTCACTCACTTTAAATTTCCCGAGCCGTTAAATTTAATATTTAAAGCGCCCTTGAGGTATATTTATACAAAAACGGCGCTATATAAATTATCCATAATAATAATAATAATAATTGGCTGCGGATGAGCGTGTTATGTGAGGAATTTGATGAAAAATACCTGAAAACCAAAATGTAATGATACATGATTTACATACTTCAATAGTAGTTTCTTCACTTTTGCTTGGCTAACTAACTAATTATCACGCCATTTCTCCGAAGGGGTAGGCAGAGAAGATTAGAACGCCACACCACCCTGTTCTGACACACTTCCTTTGCTTCCTCCACCTCCACATTCATACATTTTCTCATGCACGCCAGTCGATTATTCTGACTAACATGACCGCTTATCTAATACTACACAAATTTCATTTTTAAGTTTTTATTAGAAAAGTTCATTTACATATTAAATCTATATACACACTTCACTATTTTTAACAATTCAAATTTTGTATAGGGGGGTAGAATCTATCGTCCATGCGCTCAGTAGCTGCAAGACAAGAATCTATCTCCCAACAAAGCCATATCCCCTTACACATAATCCATCATCATAATATTTTTTGTGTATGTATTGACTTTAAAATATTTTTTTTAAATAATGTATTAAAATCTGTTTAAACTGAAAAAATCCCAACCGTCAATGTGCTTTGTAGCTGCAAGACGTGTTGTGATCTAGCCTCTTTATTGTACAGCGCTTTATAAATCATCCAGAAATAAATGCAAAAATGCATTATTTTCAACCTCGCGCATGTTGCGTTAATGCATGAAAGATAATTTATTTTTTTAAATACATAGATATTAAAATATTTCTTATATTCATGAGAAGGTGTTTTTAGTGCTTAGCATTAATGGAAAGTACCTTGAATCTGTCAAACCAAAACAATATTATTACTGTTACTTAACTATCTGGTGTGCCATTATTATGTAGGATATTCGTGATGTCGAGGCTTTATCAAGAACACGCTTTCGCTATCAATTTATTGCATTTTAATTAAGACTTTAGTCACTGGCATAAATAATGACCGATTGCCTGAATAATATGAATAATTAAGAGTATTTATTCAAATTATGGCGTTTATAGAATATGCAGAAAAGCAGGTACACAAAAAAGTAAACGATGTTTTAATGAAAAAGTGAGTTGTATTGAATTTGTAGGTAGATAAATACAATAATTAAGTTTCTAGGCGTAGTCAGAAATTTTCGATCGCCAATTTATAGATTAAACACACGAAATCTTATTTTTTTTCTTACAAAACTAAACTGAATATAGGAATGTTAAATATAAGATGCTACTAGTATAATATGAGATAAATTTGAGGAAAATGCATTGTGTTATGTGCCTTCAACATGAATTGGCGACCATATTGCACCTACATAATTAATTATGGTTTCAATTTGACATCTCAACTTAGGCGAGAAGTTTGGAAGGTAATATGGATATCTAAGCGTTTACAGGGCTAATAACCTGTCATAACCCCTGTAAACGCCTAGATATCCATATTCCCTTCCAAACTTCTCGTGTCTGTTGAGATGTCAATTGTAATTATTAGCCCGTAATGGGTGAAATCCAGTTTTTGGACACACCTCAATGCTGTGTTTATAATTATGGTTTCGATTTTACGAAACTTTAAAACTCTTAAACGAAACTTTATTCCGACGGTGACGTTTTGCAGATTTTTGTACTGTAGAAATTCTACTGCGTATCGTAATGAAAAAATGACGAATTTTTTATATCCAAATCTTCAAAGAACGAAACTAGTGGAGGCTGCTTAAAAATTTTTTAGAAAATTTCCTGTTATAATACAAAAAAGATAATTTATTTTAACGGATAAAAACGTGTTTCTGCCGCGTTTGGTAATATCCAGTACGGATTAACGAAAAAAAAAGTTTTGTGCAAAATTTAAACATTTCGCTAATATACAGTCAAATGATAATTTACAAAACCGTTTAATGGTCCCGATTTGCATGATCCTCCTATTGCAATCGGCGGTAAGGAAACTGGTTATTTTAACGACATCTACACGTAAATCTGAGTCTAAAACTCGACGGTCACTTTGAGTTATAGGCCAGCTGGCACTATCAGAACCTTATCCGGAGACTTGTCGACAGAACTAAACTCGATGGGTTCCTAAAGTGTTTGTAGCTAATCTGATCTGATCGTACAATTATTATAATATAAGAAATATTGTCAACTGCTTGAAGTGGATTGCGTAACAGCGATATTGTCAACGCAATATCATTCAGAATATCCTGATACGATACAATGTACTTATTTGCAATGAAACTCCACCCTTCCCCTAGACTATTTTAAAGATTCTTCAAACTCTACCGATTTTTTTTAAGCTAATCCGCGAAATTTAATAGATTCAGTGGAACTAGAAAAAAGCGGAAGAAGAAAAGAATGTTATAAACACGATCAAATGCTTTCATTGCCCCTATCACTGTCTCGGCTCTAAGATTGTCATAAACACATTCACCCCGACCTGCTCAAGGAGCTGGCCCAAATACATGATAGGGATATGGTAATTACAGTGATAGGTAATTACGGTGATAGGGATATAAGTAATTCTACCCCCCTTTTTAGTCGTTAGTTACAACTACCTCCCGCCCAACCGCAGCCTCCCGCCCGCCACCCGCCAACCACGCTCAGAGAATACGCGGCAGCAACCCCGGCTGAGTCCAAAGGAAGCAGAGGGGTCGAAAGGACTACGAGGATGGGAGATTGTGAAGTGAATGTACCTATCTAATAATATCCCCATTTATAATTATCAAATTCTTAATGACGAGTAAGTATTTTTCATATAACAACCTGACCATTGTAACGTAAACAAGCCAGACAATTCACTTTGGTTTACATGGGTTTCAGAATATTATATAGATAAGCAAGAATTACCATAAAAAATGGGAAATTGATTAAAAAATCAGTTTAGTGTTAGTATTACTTTACTGAACATGGGCGAAGACAGGTCGTAAGCCCTATAAATGCCTGCATATTTCATGATTAATATTATTGTCTAAAATAATATAAATAGTTATTTAAAAAAAAAATACTATCGTTAAACGCATTATTTTAGTCACAAATTCACATTTAGAGAATGCGAATACAACGAAGTTGCTATGTTTTTGCAATGTAATTACTTCTTGCGTACATATTATTTAGATTCCAAAAAGTGTCGAAAATAAAACCAAGGGATAAATTGACTCACAATAACTCTTGTTTGTTAAACTCTGAAACTCTGATTTGTGTTCATCAATATCTTCAAAACCATTGAGCATAATTTTAAATCTTCAAAAAAATACTTTTAAAACGTTTAATTACCTGTTTAGTGCCTTTCATATAATAAACCTCATTTCAAGCAATAAGTTATATTTTCAGCCGTTTAAAGTTTCAGCCTCGTAGATTCTAGATAAACTATTGCAAGCTTAAGGAATTTGAATTATTTATGTTCACTTGAAATTAATCCAAGGACTACATGTGTTTTCTGTCTTTTTCTACGTCCGTAGCAAAAATATTAAATGCAAACATAATATTCCTTACTGCTTAGTGTAATGTATTATTATTACATTTAAGTAGCTGCTACGTGCGTAATAAATATTCATTGTTAATTAGATTATGGCTTTATGTAATCGATATGAAGTTATACAGCAATCGACATTTTAATAAGACCTTCAATGTAGAAATATCTAGGAATTCGCCAACATTATTTAACATGGTCAAATTGTGCTAGAAAAGGATACAGTCGTGTATCATTATGACATAGGAAATAACATGCTTGATTTATTAGGGCTAAGTGAGAAGTATTACACGCCGCGTTGACACCAATAAACCACTTCAATATTGTAACATAGTAAAACACTAACCTTTTTATGTTGTACGGGTAAAAAGAACGTGAATAGTTTTTAAAGATTCAACTTACCCTTCTCTTTTACAAAAACAGACGAATAATGTAGATTTTCAGTTTTGGTTCTTACCTGAAACAAATAAAATACATATAATTAGAATTTTGAAATAAATTAATAGAAAACATTGCCATTTACTAAGAAATAACTAGTGAAAATGATGAATCCACATTAACTTTGTTGAGATTACTAAAGCTTTAAAGTCAAACTATGTTAAATAGGAAAAAGTTACATCTACTGCTCTTAGCATTCAAATGAATAAAACATGTTAGTAAACCAATAAAATTGCCTTTAAAATCTGTAGATTCACTTTTTTACATTAATTATGCCTACGGAGTAGATCATATCATTATTACGTGTATAAAATACAGCTTTACACCTTTAAAACCATCTATTACATTAATTATTCATAATTTAAATAATAAACGTATTTTGAATATAAAAGTATGGCCGCGGTAGTGATATCAGTTTCCCTTTTATCAAGACATCAGAGTAGTTACTTTTGCTTCCACAAAGCACACGAAATCCATGTTCAATGTCCAATCGGAGTAAAAAGTGACTGGATACTAAAATTAAGTCTTAATTTCGCGTGCAGTTGCTGAAGTCATTAAATCAAAGTAAATTAATTCCTAACCGCACGTGACAGTAACCCGCCACGCCCCGCTCACACCTGTACTCAGCATAGATTTATTTACCATTCAATCGTCCATCTTGAACACCGAGAGATTTATACTTTTCAATTACATCGCTTAATGTTGGTTTAAAAACGAAAATACCAAAATTTGCATAATATTTAAAGCCGTCTTTAATTTTGATTGTGAATTTATTGCGCTCTTATTGAACCTACCTGATTAAATTTTGCCAAATCGACGAAAAAAATCCCCTACCGTGATCTTTTAACATTATAATTACATCATTCAATATAAATTTAATAGAATTATGGACAAGTTGTGAATCGTGTTAATTCAACATTGCGTTGATTATAATGTTACAACGCTAATTAATAATTTATTCGCTTAAATTTTGTTGCGTGATTTAGGTGGAAAATGTGTGGTAAAGACAAAGGCCCCATATATTATCGTTATTTACACTTTCGTCCTGACACTTTGCTTATCGTACCGATGTAGTATGGAGATGGAATTCTATAGGTTGGAGATTCCGTACGTTGATATCAATGTTCTGGGATTTCGGAGTTTAAGAATGTGGGGCTAGTGGGAAGAAACTGTGAAATGTTGAGTTTTAATTACAACACTTGGAATTAGTTCAAATTGCAGAACTAAAATACAAACGTCTTATACATACAAAAAATACTCTATTTATGGGACATCGGCATACTTCTGATAAAATGACGTTAGGAGAACAGGAGAAAAGAACCGTGTCACTAATATTTTAATAGACACTAGGCCGAAAGTCATATAATTAGTTTTGCACATGGAATTCAAATACGAATTTAATGCAAGGACATATCCAGAACTCTACTATATTTACAAAAATCTGTTTACAAAAAAAACAAAACTGTACTTAGTTAGAATAGATTGGATGTTTTTATTTTACCCAACCTAAAAAAATAATTTGTTGGTATGACCTTAATAACCTTTAATGCAATATTATTTAAGTTTATTGCTTAAAATTTTTATACATAACTTAATAAAACGTGTAATTATTTTCAATATTTCAATCTAGGAGCATGTAATTCGTTCTAGAAATGGTATTTTTTCCCTTTGATTTGGTCTCCGCAATCTTCCCTTAATAATACCGGATCAGGGACTCGGGGATCTACCTCTTCTTACTAACTGTATCCCTCGCCATATCCTGGGAGGGGTTCTGGAAAATATTACCAAGTGAATACGTGAAGAAGATGATCAAAATACACAAGAAAATCCAACCAAATATAAAACGAAATATACCCATATTTCTGAAGCTGGTTCTACAAAATATTGAACAAACTTTTTCTTAGCTTAGTTAAAATACGAATTTAAAATTTGAAATAGGATGCGATTAGTGCAGTCTATTCCTGAACAATAAAAAGACCGCAAACGCTCAGCATCTTACTGTACGAAGTAGAAGAAAAGATGAGGAAGGAAAAGGGTAGAATAAAATGAGTTAAGCCCACTTTATATGGCGCAGTTTACTACACAGTTTTTCTGTGCAGTCTGAAAACGGTCCCGTATAAAGCTAAAACTGCATGAAAAACTGTGTGCTAGTGTCAGATTTAAGCTGACATGACAGTCAATGTTTTTTATGTAAACGTTTAAATAGACATTGGATTATTGTATGCTTTTAAATACGTAAAAAAACAATAACATATTTACATTATTAGCTAAATATACAATTTCCTGAGAGCAAACATACGATAATAACATACAATCGCGTTTCAAAAATACACATATTTAGCGTGTCTTTTGACAGAAGTTTGACAGTCTGCACAGTTTTCTGAACAAGAAACTGTGTAGTTTTCTGAACAAGAAACTGTCTCATATAAAGTGGGCATTACGCGAATATTAACTGTTGCTAACATCGAAATAATATGAATACTTATTCGGTGGTTGCTAACATAATGTTTTCATTTTCTGCGGTTTGAAAATATTTGCATTCATAGCCATATTAATAATTTCCTGTGTGCAAACATACAATAATAACTTACAATCGCTTTAAAAAAATATATATATTTAGCGTGTCTTTTGACAGACTGTACAGTTTTCTGTGTCCGTATAAAGTGCGCATAAGAATAATTATTGTGTGTTAGGCGATAATTTATTTATACACCTTAAAATAATAAAACAACGTCGTTTTTAAGTGTTATTTGCGTGCAATGAAAAATGACCTTGAATTTGATACGTCAGTATAATGTTGCTTTATTAATATGTTTATAATAAAATTAATTTTGCATGTAATCCGAGTAGGTTAAACAAAATAACAAAATAGTAGAAGTGTTAAGATCTCTGAAGAATCGTATCTTACATTCGAATTGTAAAATAAAATTGAAATAGTGAAAAATAATGTTGAAAATATTTTCTTAATATGCCCTTCGTCACTCTCGCTACCCTTTTTCAATCGCTTGGCGCCGTGGCGCCTGGTGTAATTTCATTTACACTTAATTAAGAAATAATCCAACAAGATGTGCCTCGTCTTCCATCAAAATAATCACAGTATTGATTAACAACTCGAAGTTTATTGTTGCATCTACTGATGTTCCACATCCATCTGTTATATCATTGATTTCAGGAATCGAAGATCGGTAAGCCCTTTGTACTTGATGCTTATTTGCCCGTTTTGGACACGTGCTTATCGTCACGATAAAAAGATCCCGGCCATCTTGACCGTTCGGCCATTTTCTTTTGTCTTTGATAATTCAACGCCCGCCGTGTTCAACGATTCACAATCTGACGTTAATTTATGTGTTCCATGATCTAAATAAATTCAAAACATGGATGGTGAAATACAAGAATCGTGTACTGTGAATATCTGTCTGTTTTCCTCCTTATGGTTGCGTGTGATATTCACATTTATTTCTCTTTTTTATCGTCCAAATTTGTATCGCCGGGTGAATGGAATGAAATATGTATGGCGGGAAAAAAAACAACGCCTAGCTTAGAAAATAAAATTGCACGGATTTGTCGGATACATAAAAAATAGGCTTCGAAGGAACCCCGTGCATACTTAACAATAACAGTATGTAAATATTATACAAATATACGCATACATTATACAAATTTTTACTCCCGTTTCCCCAAAACTACCAATAAATTGTTTTTTTCTTGAGATGGTGACATAATTTAAGTAAGACTAAAATATCACTACCCTTTTTTAAATAGAATCGATTATGCTCTAGAATATTCTTCTGCATATTTCAGAAATTTACAAAAAAAAATTCTTAAAAAAAAACGATTAATTAATAATACCTTTTCCAAACACAATTGTTTATGTAACACCAAATAATAATTTAAAATTGGATAGATTTTTTTGATTCTGTAAATGTTGCATACATTTTATTTTGTCGAATATTCTCAAAAAGTTATTAACAAAAACAGTTTTTTATGTATCCTACTCGTAATTCAAGGTATCGGTGAAAATTTTTTTTTGAAAATTTGCAAAATATTGTTTTCACTGCATTGTTAGATTGTTACGTACACCAAGTGCAGTGAATCTTGATAATTTGTTACAAGATCATCAGTCTTACGCCTCAGCGCCAGATCAAGGTATCATATTATGACTAATTACATCCCAGTGGAAGTATCAGGAGGACATAAGACCCCATGAGCTGTCAGATAACAACAAAGCACGGCATCTGGCGGCCACACACGGAGATGCGCGCACGAATAATAAACACGCAATTCTCGGATTTCCCATATAAATCCTCTATAAGCCGCCGCGACGGCTCGAGGCGCCGCGGCGCGTGATGCACAATCATAACAGGACACATTTCGTTAAACAATTTACAGTGATATTTTAAAATAGACACTACTTCCTTATTCAACAGTAAAAGTAAAAATATCCCTAGAATGGGGTTTACTTTAAACCCATTTCAAGTTTAAAGTAAAAACACAAATGAGACCAAAAAAAAAATTACATACAAACATGCCTAGCCAATTTTATTTAAAATTGGTAATTTTTCTACGTAAAGACAGTGGAAAGTAATTTAGTATATTTCTATTACTTTTTTAAAATTAAAACATTGACAAATAATAGCCGTCCTATGATTAAAAGGTCGTTAAGTAAAAACGTCTTTTTTTGTTGTAACTAGAAGCTGCAAAGCTTTTTTTTTCAGTTTTATATGTCTACAGAGATGAAGTAGATTTTTTTTTTTAAATTCGGGAATATGGATATTCAAGCGTTTACAGGGCTATGACCTGTCATTGGCTGGGTTAAGTGGCCACTTGACGTACTACAACATTCCCCATTCCGCTTATTTTTGCGAATATCCACACCAGGTAGCATTTTTTATTTAGCTTAAATGTTACGAATTGAAAACTATTCACAAGCGCGTAACTAGCTCCATCTATGCATTGATATTGAAGTTAAGTATTTTATAAGCAAATTACATTATTTAATTTTTTATTGTTGGTCTTATAGAACTATTACCGAGGTCTAACAAAAAACTGCTAGTCCTCAGTCCTCACAGCTTCTAAAGACATTATTTTACATCTGTTTTGCTCATAGTACACATTAAATCCTGCTCACTAAATGGCCTTTAGGTCATAGGATTTGTGCATTCACTAACGTAAATTTCCAAACGAAATCTATTACAATTTGCTAACGAAGTCAATTCTAAATAGTAAGTGAATATAATTTTTTTTTTAAAAGTTTTTTTTCTTATTATGTAGACATTCATTCATAATCCCAGCCCTGGTTCTAATGAATTAAATCTATTTTACAACTCAGAAGATATCATATTCAGTATGGTGTCACATTGACATTAAGTCCCATCTACAACAGGTGGGTGTGAGCTTTTTGACCATACCCAATCAAAATACACTACTATAAATTTAACAGGTTCATTGATACTCGTCGAAATGTTTATCCATTCCGTAAGCGCTCAAATGGCGATGCTTCAATTACTCGGACCTCGTTACACGGCGATTTGATTTTACTGTCAATTTCGTTACCACCGGAACACGGTGAGCGTTACGAGTGTTGGTCAGTTTAGTCAGTGGTCGGTTTTGTTACGGTCGCTTTAATAGTTCGGCGGTAAAATTAAAATTAGGTAAAGCTCCGCCGCATCGCAGCAGACGCCATTCCGCGGCTTTTATATCTTCACTTGTCTATGAAATTGGCCGACGCCCATTGGTAGCGTCGGCGGCGTCACGATCCCAGTACACCCCAACATTCAAGTTACATTAAATGTTTTTTTTTTCATTTTAATGGTCATCTTGATGATCATGAAGTTAAATTACGAACGGATCACAGAATAGCTTAAAATAATAAATTACTAGAAAGCATATTTATTATTTGTTATATTCCTACTGACGCGAAAAAAGTTTAAGCTAATGTCATTTCTAAATCCTTAAACTATGAAGATCTGTAGATAATTATTTTAATTCCCGATTTATTATTATTATTGAAATATTTGGGTAGGGTACGTACATCATAAGAACTAAAATATTTTTTTTTTTTAAAAAAATATAACGCAATTTATACGAAAATGAAAAGTGTATAAGTTATACTAAAAATAATACTGAAAAATATGGTAAAATTAAAAATAATAGTTCGAACGGGTGGTGGCCCAGTGGGTAGCGTCGCGGTCTCTGAGTCCAGAGATCGTCGGTTCGAATCCCCACTTTGACACGACTCGATTCCTATTTTCAAGCACAAGCCGCTTGGGCTTTATTGGAAATAGTATTTACAAATTGAAATATGTGCAAATATCATAAGATTGCATAGATTTCTTTTTCTTAAAAAAAAAAAAAGTATCAAGTTCTATAATATTCACAGAATTTGATCTGTCAACAAACTAAAAAGTTTCAAATTGTATAATTTTACCTATATATTTATATGTATATCTCAAATGCAAACTTTTAAGGACATTTTTCTCTGGTACATAAATAATATGTACATAGCACCATTTTATAGTAACTTAACTTAACGAAATACTGAGAATTTTTTAAAAATACATTTAATACAAGTCGATAGTTTGAGGAGTCTTGTGGTACGCTGTTCAATTGTTTACAGAGCTTTTCAAAAGGCCGCCCGCTTTCCCAACTGTTCCGAGTCCTAATGAAAATTTCTTCTGCGCTTTAATTGCTCTTCGGGCGTCGTAAACGCCGTGTAATATTGCGGCTACTGGAAGTACCTTGAGGTAAGCCGAAGACACGAAGTAGCAATATATTGTTATCTGAATCAGCTTTTTAATAATTTAAAAATTATCTATGTAAACACAAACACTTAAATAACAGAATGCAAGGCTGAGATAAGCATTATCGACAAAATTAAGAAAGGTCTTTTACGTTGGTTTGGTCATGTAGAGCGAATGAATGATGAAAGAACGGCTAAAAAAATATATGATGCGACTGTGTCTGGATGTAGAAGTCGAGGAAGGCCGAGAAAGACATGGCATGATCAAGTAAAACAAGTGCTTGAAAGTGGGCATGTAAGAAGTCGGAATAATCGACGTGCGTGCATGAGAAGATGTATGAATGTGGAGGAAGCAAGAGAAGTATGCCAGGACAGAGTGGTCTGGCGTTCTATCCTCTCTGCCTACCCCTTCGGGGAAATGGCGTGATGGTTAGTTAGTTAGTTAGTTTAATAACATTTTTTATTGCTTTCTATCACAATTACTTTTTTAATGCAGGATCAAATAAAAATATATCCCTATAGTTAAATGATTATTATTTAAAAAATATAATTAAGTGTTGCTGAATTTCGTCATATGTATTATTATTAATCAAGATCCTTACAAGGTCTTTCTACGTTCCTAAATTTGTGTTATATTTCCTAGTGTAGGCATGTTTTGAGATCTGACATACATGAAGATTTGTTTTAGAAGGGAATCACAGAAGCTAATCAGTCAAGCGTCATTGTTTGATATAATTAGCGATTGGTCTTGTAACTCGGGCTCCTCTGTGTAAGATCCCACAAACATCAACTCTAAACAAAGCAACCGCGGCTTACTACAAACACTTTTTCATCCTCCGGTAAACACTCTGTTCCCAGTATCATTTCCTTTAAACTTTTATAATCCCGTTTGAAAGGAGATAAAAAAGAAATAAACTAGTGCCGAGTTCATATGTGATGTAATGGCGGGTAGGCTTGTTTACGTTTACGCGGGAAGAATACGCACTTTTCACAGTTTCCCGCCAAGCGCCAGATCAAACGTTCTACAAAGGTGAACATCAATCATTTTTCTGTTATGATTTTACTTTTCTCAACTCGATTCATATGATTTTAACAGCTTGATTCCATTCATTAAACTTCGGGGATCGTATCGACTATATATTATGACCATTCTGATATCAAACTATCCACCGTAACTTCCGGTTTATTTCGTACAAATCGGCTTCAGAGAAAAAAACTGGATAATTTATTAAGTGTCATTTTTATGAAAAATCTCCTCCACAAGAATATAAAGTCCATGCGCTTTGTAGCTGTAAGACAAATTGTAATCCAGTACTTAAACCAGTTTATTAATGTTGGATGTTTTCGTTCCTTAATTTATTGGAATGGTCTGGAAATTAATTAATAAATCGAGTAAAAATAAGGTTTTAGAATGCTTAAAAAAAACTACAGTAAATTAGTTTTTATATAAGTGTTGCTTTTTTACTAAGCATTTTTCGTGTATTCGCATTTTTATGGAAGTTAGAAAAAGACACTTAGAAAATCGCACTTTGTGAGATTTGAAATATTCAATATTTACTCTTATTTGTGTTTTTTCATTATTTTGGGGATTATCATTATTATGATCAAATCGTCTTAAAAGAAGCCATTATGTAAAAAATCATTAGTTCTCCATTTTTCACCCTTAAAATGTTTTTTTTTTTTGCTTTAATTATTAATTAGTTTGCCGAGTATAAGTCTTTTATTTTGTAACATTATCCCCCAAAATGCAATATTAAATATTAATGTTTAAGTGAATTTCAATAAATATTTCGTATTAATCCCTATGAGAATCGAACTCACGACCTATGGTTGTCCAACGCGCTAACCACTGCAAAACTAGTAGGTATGTGTTTTCTACAAAAAAAATTGATGTAATAAAAAACAATTATTTTCAGCTCACCCTCAAGCGTTTTGATAAAGCGCTTAGTGGTTCTTTAGGGATGTTTCTTGGTAGAAACTTGAGTAGACCGCAAAGGTAAACATTTAAGGGCAAGTCAAGGGGCGTAGCTCCCAACAGGTCACGTGGGTGTGCCTACTCCGCCCAGTACTCGCGGGGCCCCCATTCGGGGAATGCCAGGCATCAGACATGCACTGCCGGAATATTAAGATAGTAGAGGAAATTTACAAGCAAAGAAGATAAGTTTGGTAGGTAGAAGTTTTAAGTTTAAAAAAAACGTCTCTGGACAGTTTGATATCTACATACCATTTTAACAAACTAAAAAATGGACAGTACATTTATAGATTATTAATTATAATATTGTACATATCTTCTCTGAGACAGGTGCGCAAACTAAGTAGAGAAGATATCAATAACAAATTAGTTTCACACACATCTGTAATGAATAAGATAATGATATTAGAATTCAACGATGAATTATTTCAGTAAAATTAATTTTTTTAAATTGCCTAATTCGTAACAAAGTTATTGTAATACCGCGAAGAATAAAAAAATTTCATCTTGAATATTTTCGTATTGAAAAAATAAAAAAATCATCTTGAATCGTTTTCCAAATATAAATTATCATGTTTATCTAAGGCATTGTTTTTAAAAAAAAAATGTATGAAATTTCTACAACTGAAATTATAAATTAATAACGATTTGGTGAATTCGGTCCCCCAAAATGGTTCGAAATGTCCAACACAATACGGCAAAATGTTTTCACAACATGATTAATGTTCGTCTAATTGGAAAACGAATGGATTCAACCAGAAATAATAAACTAATGAATACACCAAGCTGAAGGGTGCTCATCCCTCGTGGGGCAATACAGAGCAATAATTGCAAACACCTACACCTAGCCAGCCCTACCTTCCAATTTCATGGCGCTACAAACAACAAAGGACCAAATAATAATAGTCAGAATCTTACTCTGTAAACTCCTGCAGCACACGAAACACCGAAGAAACGAGACATCCATTCGATGAAAAGAGAAAATAACAGGTATCAAACACATCTCAAAACGGTATTTTGATCTCCCTACGGTTTTTGTTTCTATCTAGGAGGAATTCGGGAGGGCACGTAATGGCAGAACAGAAAAGCGCAATAATAAGTAAGATGGTTCTATTAGTGGGGAAGGAATGATCGATTTACCTCAACATTGAATGGGACAAGGGGATGGACGAGGTTAAGAGTCACGCGATGTGAGATCGACGGTATTACTCATTACACTCCTGTGCTCCTGGCTGATAAAATAATAAAAATATTTTTTTATATATTATAATTTTGAAATTGCACATGGTAACTATTTTCTTACGTGCACTTTATACGGGATTGAATACTGTATAGTTTCTTGTTCAGAAAACTGTACAGTCTGTCAAAAGACACGCTAAATATGAATATTTTTAAGCGCAATCATAAGTTATTATCGTATGTTTGCACACAGGAATTTTTTAATATACATAGCTTATAATGTAAATACGTTATTTGATTTTTACGTTTTTTAAAGCATTCTATATCGATTTACATCAGGTCAGTCAAACCAGGCGCCGACCATTCAATATTCCATACAGCTTTCGCTTTATTACTAGACAGTTGAAATTCTACAGTTTTCTGTCGTGTATAAAGTGCACTTTAGAGAAATTTTCAACTTATATTGTGATATCTGAACTGGAAAAAGTTTAAAAATAATATTTTAATCGATTTTATATTATTTGGTGAAAAGTGAGTAAAATAAACAGACGTACAAAAAGCCTAGACCTAAAATGTATTATGCAGATTATTTTTACATAATCCTACGTTGATAAAAAACAATACAAAAAGTATTCAAATATTTTTGTGATAATAATGATTTTTTACAAAATCCTTTGATATAAGATATATTACAATATTATATTGTATGTGCAGGTTTTTATTATTTATAAAATGTTTGACGTAAGTATGTAAATATTTCGTCACAAATATCCCGCACTACGTACATACACTAGTAAGATAGACACACTTGAAACCGAAAGTTGTCTCATCGCATATTCAAAATGCTTTCAAGTTTGAGGCAAAGTTAATATTTAACGATTTCTGTTTCAAAAGTATTCAAATATGATATCAGGAATATCCGTGAAGAGTCCACAATATTTCCCTGCCGCCCCAGCGCGGTATATTGTATTATTCAGGTGGGCACGGGTAGGTGTGGGTACTGGAATCATCCCTTCAGAGGAGTTCCCTCTGAGTTATGCAGCCCTATATTATTCGCTCAGACTTTGACATTGACATGACACGTCGGACCAAAAGAACGCTTTAAATATTGACACCGGGGGAAAAGCGGTTTGGGACTACCACAGCATCTTACTAAGCTCACCCGTAGATAAAAAAAATAGACGTCAATTCGCCAAAATTACTCAGTTTTATTGTTAGTCTTACATATACATAATCCTCACAGAAAACTTGCCAGTGAAATCGCGTACAGTTCTTAAACAAACCAATATGCCAAGTCTTCTAAAATAAAATAAAGTAAAACTGTTTACTGGTAGTTTATAAAACACGATCATTCGATGAAGTACAAACGTTTCCGAGATCTCGAGAGGAGATCGTTAGATACACTAGAACGGCAATAAAGTCTACCGCCCAATATGTTTCTCCTGGTGAGTGAATATTAGGTCTAAGATGCGATAATATTATTAGGAGCGTAAAAAAGAAAAGATGTCTTTACACACTATGCGAATGGCCTTTTTATGACTCGTCGTAAAATCTCCGCACGGTACTTGAGCGACGTACCAGGGGCGACTTACGATCACTGTGATCATCTAGAAGCAGGAGCGCATAATAATATAGTTGAGTGCCAAAGGGTGCTTATTTGTGGAATCATTCGGTATTTATACATTCCTTTCCTAATGTTCCGTAAAAATATGTTTTACTACTATGTTTATCGATGTAAAATACAATGGGAAAAAAACTCAACACAAATTTGAGCTTGGGTTACATTGATATTTTTAGTACAACCGCGATTTCCACGTAAAAAGCATGAAGTGTACATTTTTATCTAAGTTGATTCTAAACGGAATCTGTAACAATTTTGTGACATCTTGAATGAGCTTGAAGTAATACGCATTCGGTAGCGCCGTACTTGACAGGGCTTTAATAATTCTTCTCTCCGCTCCGGTACTAGTTCAACAACAGAGAACGGTCAATATTTGCCTAGCAGCCGTGTATTAAGGCAATAATACACATTTCAGATTACCTCGTGATACGGAGGCGACATTACGACAAGATGTTGTTTTAACGATAAAGAGATAAAAAGCTTTAGCTGTTTGATAAGATTTCGTGTCATTTATAATCTTAGGTCCGGGCATCCGTTCTGTACTTCTACTCGTATATGTCTCTGGGAGAAGTTTCGGTTTGCTCAGATGCTCCAGGCAGAGTGTTTACTTTAGACAAATATAGTTCTCCGAGGAATTTTCTCGACTGAGGTGCTTACTTAGCCTCGTTAGTAACAAAATATTCTATATTCTAGCTCAATAAAATTCACAATCAAGTTTCAATGATACATTAGCACGTACCGTATAGTACATAGTTGTCCGTAAACATTACCTACTGTTGCTGATTCTGCTAACATCAAACGTCTTATGTTGTTTACTGAAATTTTCAAGAACAAGTTTGTTCTGTGATAAACATATTTGCTCATGTGTTAGGAACATTTATACAAATAACCTATTCTATGTAAGTATTTACATCAAAACTATGAAATTGATCACATTTGGTGAAAATTAGATTGGTAGGGCTTCGATGCTCAGGAGCGAGGCTGGACTGTGGCGTCCTCGCTGATGATGTTGATGATTAATAAAAATCCGACTTGTATAAAGAAATACTGTGTTTAAACTTCGACAAAGTATCTTCTTTACGTCTATATTAGATAGAG